>JAZDVW010001761.1:0-90000 GCA_037367395.1 Lithobates pipiens | reverse complement strand
AACTTTTTGTTTTCCCACAATCTTTAGCAGATATGGTTCTGGATCTTGGAGCCTTGAGGTGTTGTGGGACATAATTAAGCTGGGACATAATTAAGCTGCGCCACTAGCGAAATAGGCATCTTTGCTATCCGTTGAGTAGGTTAAAGAAAACTAGGCCAAGCGCCGACGGCCATAGGAATCCACCGCGGTTGGAATAAAAGGGCAATGGCCCGTACGGGGATCGAACCCGCGACCTTGGCGTTATTAGCACCACGCTCTAACCAACTGAGCTAACCGGCCAAAACTTGCATAGGGAGAGCCGGCCAAAGCTGGCACAGGGCTATCAGGGCAACCAGGTCAATCTGTGGGCAACCGCTGAAGAATTGACGCCGGAGTAGCCTAAAGCTTTCCAGAGCCACCACAGCTGACCTCGTGGCGCAACGGTAGCGCGTCTGACTCCAGATCAGAAGGTTGCGTGTTCAAATCACGTCGGGGTCATGTTGGTTTTCATCGTCACCCACCCAAGCCAGGCTCCTCTGGCCCCTCCGCGTTGTCCCATCATTCCATTCCGGCTCCCACCCACGCAGGCTCCCGATCACCCTCAGAAGGCTGGGTGAACAGCCAAACCTAAAGAGCATGTGCCGTAGGCCTGGAAGAAGCTCCACTCCTGGGCTCATAGCATTGGGTGGAGGGTTGCAAAGCCTCAAATTAATAAGAATCAAGCATGTAAAACCTGCAAGGGTCAGAAGGTGCTTTGCAAGGCGTTATGGGTTGTTTTTCTTTCCCGAAGAATGCATGTCTTACCTCGGGTTCTAACATAAGCGTGCAGAGAGGCTCCAGGGCTTGTGGCGTCAGCTAACTTTTTGTTTTCCCACAATCTTTAGCAGATATGGTTCTGGATCTTGGAGCCTTGAGGTGTTGTGGGACATAATTAAGCTGGGACATAATTAAGCTGCGCCACTAGCGAAATAGGCATCTTTGCTATCCGTTGAGTAGGTTAAAGAAAACTAGGCCAAGCGCCGACGGCCATAGGAATCCACCGCGGTTGGAATAAAAGGGCAATGGCCCGTACGGGGATCGAACCCGCGACCTTGGCGTTATTAGCACCACGCTCTAACCAACTGAGCTAACCGGCCGAAACTTGCATAGGGAGAGCCGGCCAAAGCTGGCACAGGGCTATCAGGGCAACCAGGTCAATCTGTGGGCAACCGCTGAAGAATTGACGCCGGAGTAGCCTAAAGCTTTCCAGAGCCACCACAGCTGACCTCGTGGCGCAACGGTAGCGCGTCTGACTCCAGATCAGAAGGTTGCGTGTTCAAATCACGTCGGGGTCATGTTGGTTTTAATCGTCACCCACCCAAGCCAGGCTCCTCTGGCCCCTCCGCGTTGTCCCATCATTCCATTCCGGCTCCCACCCACGCAGGCTCCCGATCACCCTCAGAAGGCTGGGTGAACAGCCAAACCTAAAGAGCATGTGCCGTAGGCCTGGAAGAAGCTCCACTCCTGGGCTCATAGCATTGGGTGGAGGGTTGCAAAGCCTCAAATTAATAAGAATCAAGCATGTAAAACCTGCAAGGGTCAGAAGGTGCTTTGCAAGGCGTTATGGGTTGTTTTTCTTTCCCGAAGAATACATGTCTTACCTCGGGTTCTAACATAAGCGTGCAGAGAGGCTCCAGGGCTTGTGGCGTCAGCTAACTTTTTGTTTTCCCACAATCTTTAGCAGATATGGTTCTGGATCTTGGAGCCTTGAGGTGTTGTGGGACATAATTAAGCTGGGACATAATTAAGCTGCGCCACTAGCGAAATAGGCATCTTTGCTATCCGTTGAGTAGGTTAAAGAAAACTAGGCCAAGCGCCGACGGCCATAGGAATCCACCGCGGTTGGAATAAAAGGGCAATGGCCCGTACGGGGATCGAACCCGCGACCTTGGCGTTATTAGCACCACGCTCTAACCAACTGAGCTAACCGGCCGAAACTTGCATAGGGAGAGCCGGCCAAAGCTGACACAGGGCTATCAGGGCAACCAGGTCAATCTGTGGGCAACCGCTGAAGAATTGACGCCGGAGTAGCCTAAAGCTTTCCAGAGCCACCACAGCTGACCTCGTGGCGCAACGGTAGCGCGTCTGACTCCAGATCAGAAGGTTGCGTGTTCAAATCACGTCGGGGTCATGTTGGTTTTCATCGTCACCCACCCAAGCCAGGCTCCTCTGGCCCCTCCGCGTTGTCCCATCATTCCATTCCGGCTCCCACCCACGCAGGCTCCCGATCACCCTCAGAAGGCTGGGTGAACAGCCAAACCTAAAGAGCATGTGCCGTAGGCCTGGAAGAAGCTCCACTCCTGGGCTCATAGCATTGGGTGGAGGGTTGCAAAGCCTCAAATTAATAAGAATCAAGCATGTAAAACCTGCAAGGGTCAGAAGGTGCTTTGCAAGGCGTTATGGGTTGTTTTTCTTTCCCGAAGAATACATGTCTTACCTCGGGTTCTAACATAAGCGTGCAGAGAGGCTCCAGGGCTTGTGGCGTCAGCTAACTTTTTGTTTTCCCACAATCTTTAGCAGATATGGTTCTGGATCTTGGAGCCTTGAGGTGTTGTGGGACATAATTAAGCTGGGACATAATTAAGCTGCGCCACTAGCGAAATAGGCATCTTTGCTATCCGTTGAGTAGGTTAAAGAAAACTAGGCCAAGCGCCGACGGCCATAGGAATCCACCGCGGTTGGAATAAAAGGGCAATGGCCCGTACGGGGATCGAACCCGCGACCTTGGCGTTATTAGCACCACGCTCTAACCAACTGAGCTAACCGGCCGAAACTTGCATAGGGAGAGCCGGCCAAAGCTGGCACAGGGCTATCAGGGCAACCAGGTCAATCTGTGGGCAACCGCTGAAGAATTGACGCCGGAGTAGCCTAAAGCTTTCCAGAGCCACCACAGCTGACCTCGTGGCGCAACGGTAGCGCGTCTGACTCCAGATCAGAAGGTTGCGTGTTCAAATCACGTCGGGGTCATGTTGGTTTTCATCGTCACCCACCCAAGCCAGGCTCCTCTGGCCCCTCCGCGTTGTCCCATCATTCCATTCCGGCTCCCACCCACGCAGGCTCCCGATCACCCTCAGAAGGCTGGGTGAACAGCCAAACCTAAAGAGCATGTGCCGTAGGCCTGGAAGAAGCTCCACTCCTGGGCTCATAGCATTGGGTGGAGGGTTGCAAAGCCTCAAATTAATAAGAATCAAGCATGTAAAACCTGCAAGGGTCAGAAGGTGCTTTGCAAGGCGTTATGGGTTGTTTTTCTTTCCCGAAGAATACATGTCTTACCTCGGGTTCTAACATAAGCGTGCAGAGAGGCTCCAGGGCTTGTGGCGTCAGCTAACTTTTTGTTTTCCCACAATCTTTAGCAGATATGGTTCTGGATCTTGGAGCCTTGAGGTGTTGTGGGACATAATTAAGCTGGGACATAATTAAGCTGCGCCACTAGCGAAATAGGCATCTTTGCTATCCGTTGAGTAGGTTAAAGAAAACTAGGCCAAGCGCCGACGGCCATAGGAATCCACCGCGGTTGGAATAAAAGGGCAATGGCCCGTACAGGGATCGAACCCGCGACCTTGGCGTTATTAGCACCACGCTCTAACCAACTGAGCTAACCGGCCGAAACTTGCATAGGGAGAGCCGGCCAAAGCTGGCACAGGGCTATCAGGGCAACCAGGTCAATCTGTGGGCAACCGCTGAAGAATTGACGCCGGAGTAGCCTAAAGCTTTCCAGAGCCACCACAGCTGACCTCGTGGCGCAACGGTAGCGCGTCTGACTCCAGATCAGAAGGTTGCGTGTTCAAATCACGTCGGGGTCATGTTGGTTTTCATCGTCACCCACCCAAGCCAGGCTCCTCTGGCCCCTCCGCGTTGTCCCATCATTCCATTCCGGCTCCCACCCACGCAGGCTCCCGATCACCCTCAGAAGGCTGGGTGAACAGCCAAACCTAAAGAGCATGTGCCGTAGGCCTGGAAGAAGCTCCACTCCTGGGCTCATAGCATTGGGTGGAGGGTTGCAAAGCCTCAAATTAATAAGAATCAAGCATGTAAAACCTGCAAGGGTCAGAAGGTGCTTTGCAAGGCGTTATGGGTTGTTTTTCTTTCCCGAAGAATGCATGTCTTACCTCGGGTTCTAACATAAGCGTGCAGAGAGGCTCCAGGGCTTGTGGCGTCAGCTAACTTTTTGTTTTCCCACAATCTTTAGCAGATATGGTTCTGGATCTTGGAGCCTTGAGGTGTTGTGGGACATAATTAAGCTGGGACATAATTAAGCTGCGCCACTAGCGAAATAGGCATCTTTGCTATCCGTTGAGTAGGTTAAAGAAAACTAGGCCAAGCGCCGACGGCCATAGGAATCCACCGCGGTTGGAATAAAAGGGCAATGGCCCGTACGGGGATCGAACCCGCGACCTTGGCGTTATTAGCACCACGCTCTAACCAACTGAGCTAACCGGCCGAAACTTGCATAGGGAGAGCCGGCCAAAGCTGGCACAGGGCTATCAGGGCAACCAGGTCAATCTGTGGGCAACCGCTGAAGAATTGACGCCGGAGTAGCCTAAAGCTTTCCAGAGCCACCACAGCTGACCTCGTGGCGCAACGGTAGCGCGTCTGACTCCAGATCAGAAGGTTGCGTGTTCAAATCACGTCGGGGTCATGTTGGTTTTCATCGTCACCCACCCAAGCCAGGCTCCTCTGGCCCCTCCGCGTTGTCCCATCATTCCATTCCGGCTCCCACCCACGCAGGCTCCCGATCACCCTCAGAAGGCTGGGTGAACAGCCAAACCTAAAGAGCATGTGCCGTAGGCCTGGAAGAAGCTCCACTCCTGGGCTCATAGCATTGGGTGGAGGGTTGCAAAGCCTCAAATTAATAAGAATCAAGCATGTAAAACCTGCAAGGGTCAGAAGGTGCTTTGCAAGGCGTTATGGGTTGTTTTTCTTTCCCGAAGAATGCATGTCTTACCTCGGGTTCTAACATAAGCGTGCAGAGAGGCTCCAGGGCTTGTGGCGTCAGCTAACTTTTTGTTTTCCCACAATCTTTAGCAGATATGGTTCTGGATCTTGGAGCCTTGAGGTGTTGTGGGACATAATTAAGCTGGGACATAATTAAGCTGCGCCACTAGCGAAATAGGCATCTTTGCTATCCGTTGAGTAGGTTAAAGAAAACTAGGCCAAGCGCCGACGGCCATAGGAATCCACCGCGGTTGGAATAAAAGGGCAATGGCCCGTACGGGGATCGAACCCGCGACCTTGGCGTTATTAGCACCACGCTCTAACCAACTGAGCTAACCGGCCGAAACTTGCATAGGGAGAGCCGGCCAAAGCTGGCACAGGGCTATCAGGGCAACCAGGTCAATCTGTGGGCAACCGCTGAAGAATTGACGCCGGAGTAGCCTAAAGCTTTCCAGAGCCACCACAGCTGACCTCGTGGCGCAACGGTAGCGCGTCTGACTCCAGATCAGAAGGTTGCGTGTTCAAATCACGTCGGGGTCATGTTGGTTTTCATCGTCACCCACCCAAGCCAGGCTCCTCTGGCCCCTCCGCGTTGTCCCATCATTCCATTCCGGCTCCCACCCACGCAGGCTCCCGATCACCCTCAGAAGGCTGGGTGAACAGCCAAACCTAAAGAGCATGTGCCGTAGGCCTGGAAGAAGCTCCACTCCTGGGCTCATAGCATTGGGTGGAGGGTTGCAAAGCCTCAAATTAATAAGAATCAAGCATGTAAAACCTGCAAGGGTCAGAAGGTGCTTTGCAAGGCGTTATGGGTTGTTTTTCTTTCCCGAAGAATACATGTCTTACCTCGGGTTCTAACATAAGCGTGCAGAGAGGCTCCAGGGCTTGTGGCGTCAGCTAACTTTTTGTTTTCCCACAATCTTTAGCAGATATGGTTCTGGATCTTGGAGCCTTGAGGTGTTGTGGGACATAATTAAGCTGGGACATAATTAAGCTGCGCCACTAGCGAAATAGGCATCTTTGCTATCCGTTGAGTAGGTTAAAGAAAACTAGGCCAAGCGCCGACGGCCATAGGAATCCACCGCGGTTGGAATAAAAGGGCAATGGCCCGTACGGGGATCGAACCCGCGACCTTGGCGTTATTAGCACCACGCTCTAACCAACTGAGCTAACCGGCCGAAACTTGCATAGGGAGAGCCGGCCAAAGCTGGCACAGGGCTATCAGGGCAACCAGGTCAATCTGTGGGCAACCGCTGAAGAATTGACGCCGGAGTAGCCTAAAGCTTTCCAGAGCCACCACAGCTGACCTCGTGGCGCAACGGTAGCGCGTCTGACTCCAGATCAGAAGGTTGCGTGTTCAAATCACGTCGGGGTCATGTTGGTTTTCATCGTCACCCACCCAAGCCAGGCTCCTCTGGCCCCTCCGCGTTGTCCCATCATTCCATTCCGGCTCCCACCCACGCAGGCTCCCGATCACCCTCAGAAGGCTGGGTGAACAGCCAAACCTAAAGAGCATGTGCCGTAGGCCTGGAAGAAGCTCCACTCCTGGGCTCATAGCATTGGGTGGAGGGTTGCAAAGCCTCAAATTAATAAGAATCAAGCATGTAAAACCTGCAAGGGTCAGAAGGTGCTTTGCAAGGCGTTATGGGTTGTTTTTCTTTCCCGAAGAATACATGTCTTACCTCGGGTTCTAACATAAGCGTGCAGAGAGGCTCCAGGGCTTGTGGCGTCAGCTAACTTTTTGTTTTCCCACAATCTTTAGCAGATATGGTTCTGGATCTTGGAGCCTTGAGGTGTTGTGGGACATAATTAAGCTGGGACATAATTAAGCTGCGCCACTAGCGAAATAGGCATCTTTGCTATCCGTTGAGTAGGTTAAAGAAAACTAGGCCAAGCGCCGACGGCCATAGGAATCCACCGCGGTTGGAATAAAAGGGCAATGGCCCGTACGGGGATCGAACCCGCGACCTTGGCGTTATTAGCACCACGCTCTAACCAACTGAGCTAACCGGCCGAAACTTGCATAGGGAGAGCCGGCCAAAGCTGGCACAGGGCTATCAGGGCTATCAGGGCAACCAGGTCAATCTGTGGGCAACCGCTGAAGAATTGACGCCGGAGTAGCCTAAAGCTTTCCAGAGCCACCACAGCTGACCTCGTGGCGCAACGGTAGCGCGTCTGACTCCAGATCAGAAGGTTGCGTGTTCAAATCACGTCGGGGTCATGTTGGTTTTCATCGTCACCCACCCAAGCCAGGCTCCTCTGGCCCCTCCGCGTTGTCCCATCATTCCATTCCGGCTCCCACCCACGCAGGCTCCCGATCACCCTCAGAAGGCTGGGTGAACAGCCAAACCTAAAGAGCATGTGCCGTAGGCCTGGAAGAAGCTCCACTCCTGGGCTCATAGCATTGGGTGGAGGGTTGCAAAGCCTCAAATTAATAAGAATCAAGCATGTAAAACCTGCAAGGGTCAGAAGGTGCTTTGCAAGGCGTTATGGGTTGTTTTTCTTTCCCGAAGAATACATGTCTTACCTCGGGTTCTAACATAAGCGTGCAGAGAGGCTCCAGGGCTTGTGGCGTCAGCTAACTTTTTGTTTTCCCACAATCTTTAGCAGATATGGTTCTGGATCTTGGAGCCTTGAGGTGTTGTGGGACATAATTAAGCTGGGACATAATTAAGCTGCGCCACTAGCGAAATAGGCATCTTTGCTATCCGTTGAGTAGGTTAAAGAAAACTAGGCCAAGCGCCGACGGCCATAGGAATCCACCGCGGTTGGAATAAAAGGGCAATGGCCCGTACGGGGATCGAACCCGCGACCTTGGCGTTATTAGCACCACGCTCTAACCAACTGAGCTAACCGGCCGAAACTTGCATAGGGAGAGCCGGCCAAAGCTGGCACAGGGCTATCAGGGCAACCAGGTCAATCTGTGGGCAACCGCTGAAGAATTGACGCCGGAGTAGCCTAAAGCTTTCCAGAGCCACCACAGCTGACCTCGTGGCACAACGGTAGCGCGTCTGACTCCAGATCAGAAGGTTGCGTGTTCAAATCACGTCGGGGTCATGTTGCTTTTCATCGTCACCCACCCAAGCCAGGCTCCTCTGGCCCCTCCGCGTTGTCCCATCATTCCATTCCGGCTCCCACCCACGCAGGCTCCCGATCACCCTCAGAAGGCTGGGTGAACAGCCAAACCTAAAGAGCATGTGCCGTAGGCCTGGAAGAAGCTCCACTCCTGGGCTCATAGCATTGGGTGGAGGGTTGCAAAGCCTCAAATTAATAAGAATCAAGCATGTAAAACCTGCAAGGGTCAGAAGGTGCTTTGCAAGGCGTTATGGGTTGTTTTTCTTTCCCGAAGAATACATGTCTTACCTCGGGTTCTAACATAAGCGTGCAGAGAGGCTCCAGGGCTTGTGGCGTCAGCTAACTTTTTGTTTTCCCACAATCTTTAGCAGATATGGTTCTGGATCTTGGAGCCTTGAGGTGTTGTGGGACATAATTAAGCTGGGACATAATTAAGCTGCGCCACTAGCGAAATAGGCATCTTTGCTATCCGTTGAGTAGGTTAAAGAAAACTAGGCCAAGCGCCGACGGCCATAGGAATCCACCGCGGTTGGAATAAAAGGGCAATGGCCCGTACGGGGATCGAACCCGCGACCTTGGCGTTATTAGCACCACGCTCTAACCAACTGAGCTAACCGGCCGAAACTTGCATAGGGAGAGCCGGCCAAAGCTGGCACAGGGCTATCAGGGCAACCAGGTCAATCTGTGGGCAACCGCTGAAGAATTGACGCCGGAGTAGCCTAAAGCTTTCCAGAGCCACCACAGCTGACCTCGTGGCGCAACGGTAGCGCGTCTGACTCCAGATCAGAAGGTTGCGTGTTCAAATCACGTCGGGGTCATGTTGGTTTTCATCGTCACCCACCCAAGCCAGGCTCCTCTGGCCCCTCCGCGTTGTCCCATCATTCCATTCCGGCTCCCACCCACGCAGGCTCCCGATCACCCTCAGAAGGCTGGGTGAACAGCCAAACCTAAAGAGCATGTGCCGTAGGCCTGGAAGAAGCTCCACTCCTGGGCTCATAGCATTGGGTGGAGGGTTGCAAAGCCTCAAATTAATAAGAATCAAGCATGTAAAACCTGCAAGGGTCAGAAGGTGCTTTGCAAGGCGTTATGGGTTGTTTTTCTTTCCCGAAGAATGCATGTCTTACCTCGGGTTCTAACATAAGCGTGCAGAGAGGCTCCAGGGCTTGTGGCGTCAGCTAACTTTTTGTTTTCCCACAATCTTTAGCAGATATGGTTCTGGATCTTGGAGCCTTGAGGTGTTGTGGGACATAATTAAGCTGGGACATAATTAAGCTGCGCCACTAGCGAAATAGGCATCTTTGCTATCCGTTGAGTAGGTTAAAGAAAACTAGGCCAAGCGCCGACGGCCATAGGAATCCACCGCGGTTGGAATAAAAGGGCAATGGCCCGTACGGGGATCGAACCCGCGACCTTGGCGTTATTAGCACCACGCTCTAACCAACTGAGCTAACCGGCCGAAACTTGCATAGGGAGAGCCGGCCAAAGCTGGCACAGGGCTATCAGGGCAACCAGGTCAATCTGTGGGCAACCGCTGAAGAATTGACGCCGGAGTAGCCTAAAGCTTTCCAGAGCCACCACAGCTGACCTCGTGGCGCAACGGTAGCGCGTCTGACTCCAGATCAGAAGGTTGCGTGTTCAAATCACGTCGGGGTCATGTTGGTTTTCATCGTCACCCACCCAAGCCAGGCTCCTCTGGCCCCTCCGCGTTGTCCCATCATTCCATTCCGGCTCCCACCCACGCAGGCTCCCGATCACCCTCAGAAGGCTGGGTGAACAGCCAAACCTAAAGAGCATGTGCCGTAGGCCTGGAAGAAGCTCCACTCCTGGGCTCATAGCATTGGGTGGAGGGTTGCAAAGCCTCAAATTAATAAGAATCAAGCATGTAAAACCTGCAAGGGTCAGAAGGTGCTTTGCAAGGCGTTATGGGTTGTTTTTCTTTCCCGAAGAATACATGTCTTACCTCGGGTTCTAACATAAGCGTGCAGAGAGGCTCCAGGGCTTGTGGCGTCAGCTAACTTTTTGTTTTCCCACAATCTTTAGCAGATATGGTTCTGGATCTTGGAGCCTTGAGGTGTTGTGGGACATAATTAAGCTGGGACATAATTAAGCTGCGCCACTAGCGAAATAGGCATCTTTGCTATCCGTTGAGTAGGTTAAAGAAAACTAGGCCAAGCGCCGACGGCCATAGGAATCCACCGCGGTTGGAATAAAAGGGCAATGGCCCGTACGGGGATCGAACCCGCGACCTTGGCGTTATTAGCACCACGCTCTAACCAACTGAGCTAACCGGCCGAAACTTGCATAGGGAGAGCCGGCCAAAGCTGGCACAGGGCTATCAGGGCAACCAGGTCAATCTGTGGGCAACCGCTGAAGAATTGACGCCGGAGTAGCCTAAAGCTTTCCAGAGCCACCACAGCTGACCTCGTGGCGCAACGGTAGCGCGTCTGACTCCAGATCAGAAGGTTGCGTGTTCAAATCACGTCGGGGTCATGTTGGTTTTCATCGTCACCCACCCAAGCCAGGCTCCTCTGGCCCCTCCGCGTTGTCCCATCATTCCATTCCGGCTCCCACCCACGCAGGCTCCCGATCACCCTCAGAAGGCTGGGTGAACAGCCAAACCTAAAGAGCATGTGCCGTAGGCCTGGAAGAAGCTCCACTCCTGGGCTCATAGCATTGGGTGGAGGGTTGCAAAGCCTCAAATTAATAAGAATCAAGCATGTAAAACCTGCAAGGGTCAGAAGGTGCTTTGCAAGGCGTTATGGGTTGTTTTTCTTTCCCGAAGAATGCATGTCTTACCTCGGGTTCTAACATAAGCGTGCAGAGAGGCTCCAGGGCTTGTGGCGTCAGCTAACTTTTTGTTTTCCCACAATCTTTAGCAGATATGGTTCTGGATCTTGGAGCCTTGAGGTGTTGTGGGACATAATTAAGCTGGGACATAATTAAGCTGCGCCACTAGCGAAATAGGCATCTTTGCTATCCGTTGAGTAGGTTAAAGAAAACTAGGCCAAGCGCCGACGGCCATAGGAATCCACCGCGGTTGGAATAAAAGGGCAATGGCCCGTACGGGGATCGAACCCGCGACCTTGGCGTTATTAGCACCACGCTCTAACCAACTGAGCTAACCGGCCGAAACTTGCATAGGGAGAGCCGGCCAAAGCTGGCACAGGGCTATCAGGGCAACCAGGTCAATCTGTGGGCAACCGCTGAAGAATTGACGCCGGAGTAGCCTAAAGCTTTCCAGAGCCACCACAGCTGACCTTGTGGCGCAACGGTAGCGCGTCTGACTCCAGATCAGAAGGTTGCGTGTTCAAATCACGTCGGGGTCATGTTGGTTTTCATCGTCACCCACCCAAGCCAGGCTCCTCTGGCCCCTCCGCGTTGTCCCATCATTCCATTCCGGCTCCCACCCACGCAGGCTCCCGATCACCCTCAGAAGGCTGGGTGAACAGCCAAACCTAAAGAGCATGTGCCGTAGGCCTGGAAGAAGCTCCACTCCTGGGCTCATAGCATTGGGTGGAGGGTTGCAAAGCCTCAAATTAATAAGAATCAAGCATGTAAAACCTGCAAGGGTCAGAAGGTGCTTTGCAAGGCGTTATGGGTTGTTTTTCTTTCCCGAAGAATACATGTCTTACCTCGGGTTCTAACATAAGCGTGCAGAGAGGCTCCAGGGCTTGTGGCGTCAGCTAACTTTTTGTTTTCCCACAATCTTTAGCAGATATGGTTCTGGATCTTGGAGCCTTGAGGTGTTGTGGGACATAATTAAGCTGGGACATAATTAAGCTGCGCCACTAGCGAAATAGGCATCTTTGCTATCCGTTGAGTAGGTTAAAGAAAACTAGGCCAAGCGCCGACGGCCATAGGAATCCACCGCGGTTGGAATAAAAGGGCAATGGCCCGTACGGGGATCGAACCCGCGACCTTGGCGTTATTAGCACCACGCTCTAACCAACTGAGCTAACCGGCCGAAACTTGCATAGGGAGAGCCGGCCAAAGCTGGCACAGGGCTATCAGGGCAACCAGGTCAATCTGTGGGCAACCGCTGAAGAATTGACGCCGGAGTAGCCTAAAGCTTTCCAGAGCCACCACAGCTGACCTCGTGGCGCAACGGTAGCGCGTCTGACTCCAGATCAGAAGGTTGCGTGTTCAAATCACGTCGGGGTCATGTTGGTTTTCATCGTCACCCACCCAAGCCAGGCTCCTCTGGCCCCTCCGCGTTGTCCCATCATTCCATTCCGGCTCCCACCCACGCAGGCTCCCGATCACCCTCAGAAGGCTGGGTGAACAGCCAAACCTAAAGAGCATGTGCCGTAGGCCTGGAAGAAGCTCCACTCCTGGGCTCATAGCATTGGGTGGAGGGTTGCAAAGCCTCAAATTAATAAGAATCAAGCATGTAAAACCTGCAAGGGTCAGAAGGTGCTTTGCAAGGCGTTATGGGTTGTTTTTCTTTCCCGAAGAATACATGTCTTACCTCGGGTTCTAACATAAGCGTGCAGAGAGGCTCCAGGGCTTGTGGCGTCAGCTAACTTTTTGTTTTCCCACAATCTTTAGCAGATATGGTTCTGGATCTTGGAGCCTTGAGGTGTTGTGGGACATAATTAAGCTGGGACATAATTAAGCTGCGCCACTAGCGAAATAGGCATCTTTGCTATCCGTTGAGTAGGTTAAAGAAAACTAGGCCAAGCGCCGACGGCCATAGGAATCCACCGCGGTTGGAATAAAAGGGCAATGGCCCGTACGGGGATCGAACCCGCGACCTTGGCGTTATTAGCACCACGCTCTAACCAACTGAGCTAACCGGCCGAAACTTGCATAGGGAGAGCCGGCCAAAGCTGGCACAGGGCTATCAGGGCAACCAGGTCAATCTGTGGGCAACCGCTGAAGAATTGACTCCGGAGTAGCCTAAAGCTTTCCAGAGCCACCACAGCTGACCTCGTGGCGCAACGGTAGCGCGTCTGACTCCAGATCAGAAGGTTGCGTGTTCAAATCACGTCGGGGTCATGTTGGTTTTCATCGTCACCCACCCAAGCCAGGCTCCTCTGGCCCCTCCGCGTTGTCCCATCATTCCATTCCGGCTCCCACCCACGCAGGCTCCCGATCACCCTCAGAAGGCTGGGTGAACAGCCAAACCTAAAGAGCATGTGCCGTAGGCCTGGAAGAAGCTCCACTCCTGGGCTCATAGCATTGGGTGGAGGGTTGCAAAGCCTCAAATTAATAAGAATCAAGCATGTAAAACCTGCAAGGGTCAGAAGGTGCTTTGCAAGGCGTTATGGGTTGTTTTTCTTTCCCGAAGAATACATGTCTTACCTCGGGTTCTAACATAAGCGTGCAGAGAGGCTCCAGGGCTTGTGGCGTCAGCTAACTTTTTGTTTTCCCACAATCTTTAGCAGATATGGTTCTGGATCTTGGAGCCTTGAGGTGTTGTGGGACATAATTAAGCTGGGACATAATTAAGCTGCGCCACTAGCGAAATAGGCATCTTTGCTATCCGTTGAGTAGGTTAAAGAAAACTAGGCCAAGCGCCGACGGCCATAGGAATCCACCGCGGTTGGAATAAAAGGGCAATGGCCCGTACGGGGATCGAACCCGCGACCTTGGCGTTATTAGCACCACGCTCTAACCAACTGAGCTAACCGGCCGAAACTTGCATAGGGAGAGCCGGCCAAAGCTGGCACAGGGCTATCAGGGCAACCAGGTCAATCTGTGGGCAACCGCTGAAGAATTGACGCCGGAGTAGCCTAAAGCTTTCCAGAGCCACCACAGCTGACCTTGTGGCGCAACGGTAGCGCGTCTGACTCCAGATCAGAAGGTTGCGTGTTCAAATCACGTCGGGGTCATGTTGGTTTTCATCGTCACCCACCCAAGCCAGGCTCCTCTGGCCCCTCCGCGTTGTCCCATCATTCCATTCCGGCTCCCACCCACGCAGGCTCCCGATCACCCTCAGAAGGCTGGGTGAACAGCCAAACCTAAAGAGCATGTGCCGTAGGCCTGGAAGAAGCTCCACTCCTGGGCTCATAGCATTGGGTGGAGGGTTGCAAAGCCTCAAATTAATAAGAATCAAGCATGTAAAACCTGCAAGGGTCAGAAGGTGCTTTGCAAGGCGTTATGGGTTGTTTTTCTTTCCCGAAGAATACATGTCTTACCTCGGGTTCTAACATAAGCGTGCAGAGAGGCTCCAGGGCTTGTGGCGTCAGCTAACTTTTTGTTTTCCCACAATCTTTAGCAGATATGGTTCTGGATCTTGGAGCCTTGAGGTGTTGTGGGAAATAATTAAGCTGGGACATAATTAAGCTGCGCCACTAGCGAAATAGGCATCTTTGCTATCCGTTGAGTAGGTTAAAGAAAACTAGGCCAAGCGCCGACGGCCATAGGAATCCACCGCGGTTGGAATAAAAGGGCAATGGCCCGTACGGGGATCAAACCCGCGACCTTGGCGTTATTAGCACCACGCTCTAACCAACTGAGCTAACCGGCCGAAACTTGCATAGGGAGAGCCGGCCAAAGCTGGCACAGGGCTATCAGGGCAACCAGGTCAATCTGTGGGCAACCGCTGAAGAATTGACGCCGGAGTAGCCTAAAGCTTTCCAGAGCCACCACAGCTGACCTCGTGGCGCAACGGTAGCGCGTCTGACTCCAGATCAGAAGGTTGCGTGTTCAAATCACGTCGGGGTCATGTTGGTTTTCATCGTCACCCACCCAAGCCAGGCTCCTCTGGCCCCTCCGCGTTGTCCCATCATTCCATTCCGGCTCCCACCCACGCAGGCTCCCGATCACCCTCAGAAGGCTGGGTGAACAGCCAAACCTAAAGAGCATGTGCCGTAGGCCTGGAAGAAGCTCCACTCCTGGGCTCATAGCATTGGGTGGAGGGTTGCAAAGCCTCAAATTAATAAGAATCAAGCATGTAAAACCTGCAAGGGTCAGAAGGTGCTTTGCAAGGCGTTATGGGTTGTTTTTCTTTCCCGAAGAATACATGTCTTACCTCGGGTTCTAACATAAGCGTGCAGAGAGGCTCCAGGGCTTGTGGCGTCAGCTAACTTTTTGTTTTCCCACAATCTTTAGCAGATATGGTTCTGGATCTTGGAGCCTTGAGGTGTTGTGGGACATAATTAAGCTGGGACATAATTAAGCTGCGCCACTAGCGAAATAGGCATCTTTGCTATCCGTTGAGTAGGTTAAAGAAAACTAGGCCAAGCGCCGACGGCCATAGGAATCCACCGCGGTTGGAATAAAAGGGCAATGGCCCGTACGGGGATCGAACCCGCGACCTTGGCGTTATTAGCACCACGCTCTAACCAACTGAGCTAACCGGCCGAAACTTGCATAGGGAGAGCCGGCCAAAGCTGGCACAGGGCTATCAGGGCAACCAGGTCAATCTGTGGGCAACCGCTGAAGAATTGACGCCGGAGTAGCCTAAAGCTTTCCAGAGCCACCACAGCTGACCTCGTGGCGCAACGGTAGCGCGTCTGACTCCAGATCAGAAGGTTGCGTGTTCAAATCACGTCGGGGTCATGTTGGTTTTCATCGTCACCCACCCAAGCCAGGCTCCTCTGGCCCCTCCGCGTTGTCCCATCATTCCATTCCGGCTCCCACCCACGCAGGCTCCCGATCACCCTCAGAAGGCTGGGTGAACAGCCAAACCTAAAGAGCATGTGCCGTAGGCCTGGAAGAAGCTCCACTCCTGGGCTCATAGCATTGGGTGGAGGGTTGCAAAGCCTCAAATTAATAAGAATCAAGCATGTAAAACCTGCAAGGGTCAGAAGGTGCTTTGCAAGGCGTTATGGGTTGTTTTTCTTTCCCGAAGAATACATGTCTTACCTCGGGTTCTAACATAAGCGTGCAGAGAGGCTCCAGGGCTTGTGGCGTCAGCTAACTTTTTGTTTTCCCACAATCTTTAGCAGATATGGTTCTGGATCTTGGAGCCTTGAGGTGTTGTGGGACATAATTAAGCTGGGACATAATTAAGCTGCGCCACTAGCGAAATAGGCATCTTTGCTATCCGTTGAGTAGGTTAAAGAAAACTAGGCCAAGCGCCGACGGCCATAGGAATCCACCGCGGTTGGAATAAAAGGGCAATGGCCCGTACGGGGATCGAACCCGCGACCTTGGCGTTATTAGCACCACGCTCTAACCAACTGAGCTAACCGGCCGAAACTTGCATAGGGAGAGCCGGCCAAAGCTGGCACAGGGCTATCAGGGCAACCAGGTCAATCTGTGGGCAACCGCTGAAGAATTGACGCCGGAGTAGCCTAAAGCTTTCCAGAGCCACCACAGCTGACCTCGTGGCGCAACGGTAGCGCGTCTGACTCCAGATCAGAAGGTTGCGTGTTCAAATCACGTCGGGGTCATGTTGGTTTTCATCGTCACCCACCCAAGCCAGGCTCCTCTGGCCCCTCCGCGTTGTCCCATCATTCCATTCCGGCTCCCACCCACGCAGGCTCCCGATCACCCTCAGAAGGCTGGGTGAACAGCCAAACCTAAAGAGCATGTGCCGTAGGCCTGGAAGAAGCTCCACTCCTGGGCTCATAGCATTGGGTGGAGGGTTGCAAAGCCTCAAATTAATAAGAATCAAGCATGTAAAACCTGCAAGGGTCAGAAGGTGCTTTGCAAGGCGTTATGGGTTGTTTTTCTTTCCCGAAGAATACATGTCTTACCTCGGGTTCTAACATAAGCGTGCAGAGAGGCTCCAGGGCTTGTGGCGTCAGCTAACTTTTTGTTTTCCCACAATCTTTAGCAGATATGGTTCTGGATCTTGGAGCCTTGAGGTGTTGTGGGACATAATTAAGCTGGGACATAATTAAGCTGCGCCACTAGCGAAATAGGCATCTTTGCTATCCGTTGAGTAGGTTAAAGAAAACTAGGCCAAGCGCCGACGGCCATAGGAATCCACCGCGGTTGGAATAAAAGGGCAATGGCCCGTATGGGGATCGAACCCGCGACCTTGGCGTTATTAGCACCACGCTCTAACCAACTGAGCTAACCGGCCGAAACTTGCATAGGGAGAGCCGGCCAAAGCTGGCACAGGGCTATCAGGGCAACCAGGTCAATCTGTGGGCAACCGCTGAAGAATTGACGCCGGAGTAGCCTAAAGCTTTCCAGAGCCACCACAGCTGACCTCGTGGCGCAACGGTAGCGCGTCTGACTCCAGATCAGAAGGTTGCGTGTTCAAATCACGTCGGGGTCATGTTGGTTTTCATCGTCACCCACCCAAGCCAGGCTCCTCTGGCCCCTCCGCGTTGTCCCATCATTCCATTCCGGCTCCCACCCACGCAGGCTCCCGATCACCCTCAGAAGGCTGGGTGAACAGCCAAACCTAAAGAGCATGTGCCGTAGGCCTGGAAGAAGCTCCACTCCTGGGCTCATAGCATTGGGTGGAGGGTTGCAAAGCCTCAAATTAATAAGAATCAAGCATGTAAAACCTGCAAGGGTCAGAAGGTGCTTTGCAAGGCGTTATGGGTTGTTTTTCTTTCCCGAAGAATACATGTCTTACCTCGGGTTCTAACATAAGCGTGCAGAGAGGCTCCAGGGCTTGTGGCGTCAGCTAACTTTTTGTTTTCCCACAATCTTTAGCAGATATGGTTCTGGATCTTGGAGCCTTGAGGTGTTGTGGGACATAATTAAGCTGGGACATAATTAAGCTGCGCCACTAGCGAAATAGGCATCTTTGCTATCCGTTGAGTAGGTTAAAGAAAACTAGGCCAAGCGCCGACGGCCATAGGAATCCACCGCGGTTGGAATAAAAGGGCAATGGCCCGTACGGGGATCGAACCCGCGACCTTGGCGTTATTAGCACCACGCTCTAACCAACTGAGCTAACCGGCCGAAACTTGCATAGGGAGAGCCGGCCAAAGCTGGCACAGGGCTATCAGGGCAACCAGGTCAATCTGTGGGCAACCGCTGAAGAATTGACGCCGGAGTAGCCTAAAGCTTTCCAGAGCCACCACAGCTGACCTTGTGGCGCAACGGTAGCGCGTCTGACTCCAGATCAGAAGGTTGCGTGTTCAAATCACGTCGGGGTCATGTTGGTTTTCATCGTCACCCACCCAAGCCAGGCTCCTCTGGCCCCTCCGCGTTGTCCCATCATTCCATTCCGGCTCCCACCCACGCAGGCTCCCGATCACCCTCAGAAGGCTGGGTGAACAGCCAAACCTAAAGAGCATGTGCCGTAGGCCTGGAAGAAGCTCCACTCCTGGGCTCATAGCATTGGGTGGAGGGTTGCAAAGCCTC
This sequence comes from Lithobates pipiens, assembly GCA_037367395.1. Classification (NCBI taxonomy): domain Eukaryota; kingdom Metazoa; phylum Chordata; class Amphibia; order Anura; family Ranidae; genus Lithobates; species Lithobates pipiens. The sequence continues at coordinate 71,751 of JAZDVW010001761.1, read as the reverse complement.
AAATTAATAAGAATCAAGCATGTAAAACCTGCAAGGGTCAGAAGGTGCTTTGCAAGGCGTTATGGGTTGTTTTTCTTTCCCGAAGAATACATGTCTTACCTCGGGTTCTAACATAAGCGTGCAGAGAGGCTCCAGGGCTTGTGGCGTCAGCTAACTTTTTGTTTTCCCACAATCTTTAGCAGATATGGTTCTGGATCTTGGAGCCTTGAGGTGTTGTGGGACATAATTAAGCTGGGACATAATTAAGCTGCGCCACTAGCGAAATAGGCATCTTTGCTATCCGTTGAGTAGGTTAAAGAAAACTAGGCCAAGCGTCGACGGCCATAGGAATCCACCGCGGTTGGAATAAAAGGGCAATGGCCCGTACGGGGATCGAACCCGCGACCTTGGCGTTATTAGCACCACGCTCTAACCAACTGAGCTAACCGGCCGAAACTTGCATAGGGAGAGCCGGCCAAAGCTGGCACAGGGCTATCAGGGCAACCAGGTCAATCTGTGGGCAACCGCTGAAGAATTGACGCCGGAGTAGCCTAAAGCTTTCCAGAGCCACCACAGCTGACCTCGTGGCGCAACGGTAGCGCGTCTGACTCCAGATCAGAAGGTTGCGTGTTCAAATCACGTCGGGGTCATGTTGGTTTTCATCGTCACCCACCCAAGCCAGGCTCCTCTGGCCCCTCCGCGTTGTCCCATCATTCCATTCCGGCTCCCACCCACGCAGGCTCCCGATCACCCTCAGAAGGCTGGGTGAACAGCCAAACCTAAAGAGCATGTGCCGTAGGCCTGGAAGAAGCTCCACTCCTGGGCTCATAGCATTGGGTGGAGGGTTGCAAAGCCTCAAATTAATAAGAATCAAGCATGTAAAACCTGCAAGGGTCAGAAGGTGCTTTGCAAGGCGTTATGGGTTGTTTTTCTTTCCCGAAGAATACATGTCTTACCTCGGGTTCTAACATAAGCGTGCAGAGAGGCTCCAGGGCTTGTGGCGTCAGCTAACTTTTTGTTTTCCCACAATCTTTAGCAGATATGGTTCTGGATCTTGGAGCCTTGAGGTGTTGTGGGACATAATTAAGCTGGGACATAATTAAGCTGCGCCACTAGCGAAATAGGCATCTTTGCTATCCGTTGAGTAGGTTAAAGAAAACTAGGCCAAGCGCCGACGGCCATAGGAATCCACCGCGGTTGGAATAAAAGGGCAATGGCCCGTACGGGGATCGAACCCGCGACCTTGGCGTTATTAGCACCACGCTCTAACCAACTGAGCTAACCGGCCGAAACTTGCATAGGGAGAGCCGGCCAAAGCTGGCACAGGGCTATCAGGGCAACCAGGTCAATCTGTGGGCAACCGCTGAAGAATTGACGCCGGAGTAGCCTAAAGCTTTCCAGAGCCACCACAGCTGACCTCGTGGCGCAACGGTAGCGCGTCTGACTCCAGATCAGAAGGTTGCGTGTTCAAATCACGTCGGGGTCATGTTGGTTTTCATCGTCACCCACCCAAGCCAGGCTCCTCTGGCCCCTCCGCGTTGTCCCATCATTCCATTCCGGCTCCCACCCACGCAGGCTCCCGATCACCCTCAGAAGGCTGGGTGAACAGCCAAACCTAAAGAGCATGTGCCGTAGGCCTGGAAGAAGCTCCACTCCTGGGCTCATAGCATTGGGTGGAGGGTTGCAAAGCCTCAAATTAATAAGAATCACGCATGTAAAACCTGCAAGGGTCAGAAGGTGCTTTGCAAGGCGTTATGGGTTGTTTTTCTTTCCCGAAGAATGCATGTCTTACCTCGGGTTCTAACATAAGCGTGCAGAGAGGCTCCAGGGCTTGTGGCGTCAGCTAACTTTTTGTTTTCCCACAATCTTTAGCAGATATGGTTCTGGATCTTGGAGCCTTGAGGTGTTGTGGGACATAATTAAGCTGGGACATAATTAAGCTGCGCCACTAGCGAAATAGGCATCTTTGCTATCCGTTGAGTAGGTTAAAGAAAACTAGGCCAAGCGCCGACGGCCATAGGAATCCACCGCGGTTGGAATAAAAGGGCAATGGCCCGTACGGGGATCGAACCCGCGACCTTGGCGTTATTAGCACCACGCTCTAACCAACTGAGCTAACCGGCCGAAACTTGCATAGGGAGAGCCGGCCAAAGCTGGCACAGGGCTATCAGGGCAACCAGGTCAATCTGTGGGCAACCGCTGAAGAATTGACGCCGGAGTAGCCTAAAGCTTTCCAGAGCCACCACAGCTGACCTCGTGGCGCAACGGTAGCGCGTCTGACTCCAGATCAGAAGGTTGCGTGTTCAAATCACGTCGGGGTCATGTTGGTTTTCATCGTCACCCACCCAAGCCAGGCTCCTCTGGCCCCTCCGCGTTGTCCCATCATTCCATTCCGGCTCCCACCCACGCAGGCTCCCGATCACCCTCAGAAGGCTGGGTGAACAGCCAAACCTAAAGAGCATGTGCCGTAGGCCTGGAAGAAGCTCCACTCCTGGGCTCATAGCATTGGGTGGAGGGTTGCAAAGCCTCAAATTAATAAGAATCAAGCATGTAAAACCTGCAAGGGTCAGAAGGTGCTTTGCAAGGCGTTATGGGTTGTTTTTCTTTCCCGAAGAATGCATGTCTTACCTCGGGTTCTAACATAAGCGTGCAGAGAGGCTCCAGGGCTTGTGGCGTCAGCTAACTTTTTGTTTTCCCACAATCTTTAGCAGATATGGTTCTGGATCTTGGAGCCTTGAGGTGTTGTGGGACATAATTAAGCTGGGACATAATTAAGCTGCGCCACTAGCGAAATAGGCATCTTTGCTATCCGTTGAGTAGGTTAAAGAAAACTAGGCCAAGCGCCGACGGCCATAGGAATCCACCGCGGTTGGAATAAAAGGGCAATGGCCCGTACGGGGATCGAACCCGCGACCTTGGCGTTATTAGCACCACGCTCTAACCAACTGAGCTAACCGGCCGAAACTTGCATAGGGAGAGCCGGCCAAAGCTGGCACAGGGCTATCAGGGCAACCAGGTCAATCTGTGGGCAACCGCTGAAGAATTGACGCCGGAGTAGCCTAAAGCTTTCCAGAGCCACCACAGCGGACCTCGTGGCGCAACGGTAGCGCGTCTGACTCCAGATCAGAAGGTTGCGTGTTCAAATCACGTCGGGGTCATGTTGGTTTTCATCGTCACCCACCCAAGCCAGGCTCCTCTGGCCCCTCCGCGTTGTCCCATCATTCCATTCCGGCTCCCACCCACGCAGGCTCCCGATCACCCTCAGAAGGCTGGGTGAACAGCCAAACCTAAAGAGCATGTGCCGTAGGCCTGGAAGAAGCTCCACTCCTGGGCTCATAGCATTGGGTGGAGGGTTGCAAAGCCTCAAATTAATAAGAATCAAGCATGTAAAACCTGCAAGGGTCAGAAGGTGCTTTGCAAGGCGTTATGGGTTGTTTTTCTTTCCCGAAGAATACATGTCTTACCTCGGGTTCTAACATAAGCGTGCAGAGAGGCTCCAGGGCTTGTGGCGTCAGCTAACTTTTTGTTTTCCCACAATCTTTAGCAGATATGGTTCTGGATCTTGGAGCCTTGAGGTGTTGTGGGACATAATTAAGCTGGGACATAATTAAGCTGCGCCACTAGCGAAATAGGCATCTTTGCTATCCGTTGAGTAGGTTAAAGAAAACTAGGCCAAGCGCCGACGGCCATAGGAATCCACCGCGGTTGGAATAAAAGGGCAATGACCCGTACGGGGATCGAACCCGCGACCTTGGCGTTATTAGCACCACGCTCTAACCAACTGAGCTAACCGGCCGAAACTTGCATAGGGAGAGCCGGCCAAAGCTGGCACAGGGCTATCAGGGCAACCAGGTCAATCTGTGGGCAACCGCTGAAGAATTGACGCCGGAGTAGCCTAAAGCTTTCCAGAGCCACCACAGCTGACCTCGTGGCGCAACGGTAGCGCGTCTGACTCCAGATCAGAAGGTTGCGTGTTCAAATCACGTCGGGGTCATGTTGGTTTTCATCGTCACCCACCCAAGCCAGGCTCCTCTGGCCCCTCCGCGTTGTCCCATCATTCCATTCCGGCTCCCACCCACGCAGGCTCCCGATCACCCTCAGAAGGCTGGGTGAACAGCCAAACCTAAAGAGCATGTGCCGTAGGCCTGGAAGAAGCTCCACTCCTGGGCTCATAGCATTGGGTGGAGGGTTGCAAAGCCTCAAATTAATAAGAATCAAGCATGTAAAACCTGCAAGGGTCAGAAGGTGCTTTGCAAGGCGTTATGGGTTGTTTTTCTTTCCCGAAGAATGCATGTCTTACCTCGGGTTCTAACATAAGCGTGCAGAGAGGCTCCAGGGCTTGTGGCGTCAGCTAACTTTTTGTTTTCCCACAATCTTTAGCAGATATGGTTCTGGATCTTGGAGCCTTGAGGTGTTGTGGGACATAATTAAGCTGGGACATAATTAAGCTGCGCCACTAGCGAAATAGGCATCTTTGCTATCCGTTGAGTAGGTTAAAGAAAACTAGGCCAAGCGCCGACGGCCATAGGAATCCACCGCGGTTGGAATAAAAGGGCAATGGCCCGTACGGGGATCGAACCCGCGACCTTGGCGTTATTAGCACCACGCTCTAACCAACTGAGCTAACCGGCCGAAACTTGCATAGGGAGAGCTGGCCAAAGCTGGCACAGGGCTATCAGGGCAACCAGGTCAATCTGTGGGCAACCGCTGAAGAATTGACGCCGGAGTAGCCTAAAGCTTTCCAGAGCCACCACAGCTGACCTCGTGGCGCAACGGTAGCGCGTCTGACTCCAGATCAGAAGGTTGCGTGTTCAAATCACGTCGGGGTCATGTTGGTTTTCATCGTCACCCACCCAAGCCAGGCTCCTCTGGCCCCTCCGCGTTGTCCCATCATTCCATTCCGGCTCCCACCCACGCAGGCTCCCGATCACCCTCAGAAGGCTGGGTGAACAGCCAAACCTAAAGAGCATGTGCCGTAGGCCTGGAAGAAGCTCCACTCCTGGGCTCATAGCATTGGGTGGAGGGTTGCAAAGCCTCAAATTAATAAGAATCAAGCATGTAAAACCTGCAAGGGTCAGAAGGTGCTTTGCAAGGCGTTATGGGTTGTTTTTCTTTCCCGAAGAATACATGTCTTACCTCGGGTTCTAACATAAGCGTGCAGAGAGGCTCCAGGGCTTGTGGCGTCAGCTAACTTTTTGTTTTCCCACAATCTTTAGCAGATATGGTTCTGGATCTTGGAGCCTTGAGGTGTTGTGGGACATAATTAAGCTGGGACATAATTAAGCTGCGCCACTAGCGAAATAGGCATCTTTGCTATCCGTTGAGTAGGTTAAAGAAAACTAGGCCAAGCGCCGACGGCCATAGGAATCCACCGCGGTTGGAATAAAAGGGCAATGGCCCGTACGGGGATCGAACCCGCGACCTTGGCGGATCGAACCCGCGACCTTGGCGTTATTAGCACCACGCTCTAACCAACTGAGCTAACCGGCCGAAACTTGCATAGGGAGAGCCGGCCAAAGCTGGCACAGGGCTATCAGGGCAACCAGGTCAATCTGTGGGCAACCGCTGAAGAATTGACGCCGGAGTAGCCTAAAGCTTTCCAGAGCCACCACAGCTGACCTCGTGGCGCAACGGTAGCGCGTCTGACTCCAGATCAGAAGGTTGCGTGTTCAAATCACGTCGGGGTCATGTTGGTTTTCATCGTCACCCACCCAAGCCAGGCTCCTCTGGCCCCTCCGCGTTGTCCCATCATTCCATTCCGGCTCCCACCCACGCAGGCTCCCGATCACCCTCAGAAGGCTGGGTGAACAGCCAAACCTAAAGAGCATGTGCCGTAGGCCTGGAAGAAGCTCCACTCCTGGGCTCATAGCATTGGGTGGAGGGTTGCAAAGCCTCAAATTAATAAGAATCAAGCATGTAAAACCTGCAAGGGTCAGAAGGTGCTTTGCAAGGCGTTATGGGTTGTTTTTCTTTCCCGAAGAATGCATGTCTTACCTCGGGTTCTAACATAAGCGTGCAGAGAGGCTCCAGGGCTTGTGGCGTCAGCTAACTTTTTGTTTTCCCACAATCTTTAGCAGATATGGTTCTGGATCTTGGAGCCTTGAGGTGTTGTGGGACATAATTAAGCTGGGACATAATTAAGCTGCGCCACTAGCGAAATAGGCATCTTTGCTATCCGTTGAGTAGGTTAAAGAAAACTAGGCCAAGCGCCGACGGCCATAGGAATCCACCGCGGTTGGAATAAAAGGGCAATGGCCCGTACGGGGATCGAACCCGCGACCTTGGCGTTATTAGCACCACGCTCTAACCAACTGAGCTAACCGGCCGAAACTTGCATAGGGAGAGCCGGCCAAAGCTGGCACAGGGCTATCAGGGCAACCAGGTCAATCTGTGGGCAACCGCTGAAGAATTGACGCCGGAGTAGCCTAAAGCTTTCCAGAGCCACCACAGCTGACCTCGTGGCGCAACGGTAGCGCGTCTGACTCCAGATCAGAAGGTTGCGTGTTCAAATCACGTCGGGGTCATGTTGGTTTTCATCGTCACCCACCCAAGCCAGGCTCCTCTGGCCCCTCCGCGTTGTCCCATCATTCCATTCCGGCTCCCACCCACGCAGGCTCCCGATCACCCTCAGAAGGCTGGGTGAACAGCCAAACCTAAAGAGCATGTGCCGTAGGCCTGGAAGAAGCTCCACTCCTGGGCTCATAGCATTGGGTGGAGGGTTGCAAAGCCTCAAATTAATAAGAATCAAGCATGTAAAACCTGCAAGGGTCAGAAGGTGCTTTGCAAGGCGTTATGGGTTGTTTTTCTTTCCCGAAGAATACATGTCTTACCTCGGGTTCTAACATAAGCGTGCAGAGAGGCTCCAGGGCTTGTGGCGTCAGCTAACTTTTTGTTTTCCCACAATCTTTAGCAGATATGGTTCTGGATCTTGGAGCCTTGAGGTGTTGTGGGACATAATTAAGCTGGGACATAATTAAGCTGCGCCACTAGCGAAATAGGCATCTTTGCTATCCGTTGAGTAGGTTAAAGAAAACTAGGCCAAGCGCCGACGGCCATAGGAATCCACCGCGGTTGGAATAAAAGGGCAATGGCCCGTACGGGGATCGAACCCGCGACCTTGGCGTTATTAGCACCACGCTCTAACCAACTGAGCTAACCGGCCGAAACTTGCATAGGGAGAGCCGGCCAAAGCTGGCACAGGGCTATCAGGGCAACCAGGTCAATCTGTGGGCAACCGCTGAAGAATTGACGCCGGAGTAGCCTAAAGCTTTCCAGAGCCACCACAGCTGACCTCGTGGCGCAACGGTAGCGCGTCTGACTCCAGATCAGAAGGTTGCGTGTTCAAATCACGTCGGGGTCATGTTGGTTTTCATCGTCACCCACCCAAGCCAGGCTCCTCTGGCCCCTCCGCGTTGTCCCATCATTCCATTCCGGCTCCCACCCACGCAGGCTCCCGATCACCCTCAGAAGGCTGGGTGAACAGCCAAACCTAAAGAGCATGTGCCGTAGGCCTGGAAGAAGCTCCACTCCTGGGCTCATAGCATTGGGTGGAGGGTTGCAAAGCCTCAAATTAATAAGAATCAAGCATGTAAAACCTGCAAGGGTCAGAAGGTGCTTTGCAAGGCGTTATGGGTTGTTTTTCTTTCCCGAAGAATACATGTCTTACCTCGGGTTCTAACATAAGCGTGCAGAGAGGCTCCAGGGCTTGTGGCGTCAGCTAACTTTTTGTTTTCCCACAATCTTTAGCAGATATGGTTCTGGATCTTGGAGCCTTGAGGTGTTGTGGGACATAATTAAGCTGGGACATAATTAAGCTGCGCCACTAGCGAAATAGGCATCTTTGCTATCCGTTGAGTAGGTTAAAGAAAACTAGGCCAAGCGCCGACGGCCATAGGAATCCACCGCGGTTGGAATAAAAGGGCAATGGCCCGTACGGGGATCGAACCCGCGACCTTGGCGTTATTAGCACCACGCTCTAACCAACTGAGCTAACCGGCCGAAACTTGCATAGGGAGAGCCGGCCAAAGCTGGCACAGGGCTATCAGGGCAACCAGGTCAATCTGTGGGCAACCGCTGAAGAATTGACGCCGGAGTAGCCTAAAGCTTTCCAGAGCCACCACAGCTGACCTCGTGGCGCAACGGTAGCGCGTCTGACTCCAGATCAGAAGGTTGCGTGTTCAAATCACGTCGGGGTCATGTTGGTTTTCATCGTCACCCACCCAAGCCAGGCTCCTCTGGCCCCTCCGCGTTGTCCCATCATTCCATTCCGGCTCCCACCCACGCAGGCTCCCGATCACCCTCAGAAGGCTGGGTGAACAGCCAAACCTAAAGAGCATGTGCCGTAGGCCTGGAAGAAGCTCCACTCCTGGGCTCATAGCATTGGGTGGAGGGTTGCAAAGCCTCAAATTAATAAGAATCAAGCATGTAAAACCTGCAAGGGTCAGAAGGTGCTTTGCAAGGCGTTATGGGTTGTTTTTCTTTCCCGAAGAATACATGTCTTACCTCGGGTTCTAACATAAGCGTGCAGAGAGGCTCCAGGGCTTGTGGCGTCAGCTAACTTTTTGTTTTCCCACAATCTTTAGCAGATATGGTTCTGGATCTTGGAGCCTTGAGGTGTTGTGGGACATAATTAAGCTGGGACATAATTAAGCTGCGCCACTAGCGAAATAGGCATCTTTGCTATCCGTTGAGTAGGTTAAAGAAAACTAGGCCAAGCGCCGACGGCCATAGGAATCCACCGCGGTTGGAATAAAAGGGCAATGGCCCGTACGGGGATCGAACCCGCGACCTTGGCGTTATTAGCACCACGCTCTAACCAACTGAGCTAACCGGCCGAAACTTGCATAGGGAGAGCCAGCCAAAGCTGGCACAGGGCTATCAGGGCAACCAGGTCAATCTGTGGGCAACCGCTGAAGAATTGACGCCGGAGTAGCCTAAAGCTTTCCAGAGCCACCACAGCTGACCTCGTGGCGCAACGGTAGCGCGTCTGACTCCAGATCAGAAGGTTGCGTGTTCAAATCACGTCGGGGTCATGTTGGTTTTCATCGTCACCCACCCAAGCCAGGCTCCTCTGGCCCCTCCGTGTTGTCCCATCATTCCATTCCGGCTCCCACCCACGCAGGCTCCCGATCACCCTCAGAAGGCTGGGTGAACAGCCAAACCTAAAGAGCATGTGCCGTAGGCCTGGAAGAAGCTCCACTCCTGGGCTCATAGCATTGGGTGGAGGGTTGCAAAGCCTCAAATTAATAAGAATCAAGCATGTAAAACCTGCAAGGGTCAGAAGGTGCTTTGCAAGGCGTTATGGGTTGTTTTTCTTTCCCGAAGAATACATGTCTTACCTCGGGTTCTAACATAAGCGTGCAGAGAGGCTCCAGGGCTTGTGGCGTCAGCTAACTTTTTGTTTTCCCACAATCTTTAGCAGATATGGTTCTGGATCTTGGAGCCTTGAGGTGTTGTGGGACATAATTAAGCTGGGACATAATTAAGCTGCGCCACTAGCGAAATAGGCATCTTTGCTATCCGTTGAGTAGGTTAAAGAAAACTAGGCCAAGCGCCGACGGCCATAGGAATCCACCGCGGTTGGAATAAAAGGGCAATGGCCCGTACGGGGATCGAACCCGCGACCTTGGCGTTATTAGCACCACGCTCTAACCAACTGAGCTAACCGGCCGAAACTTGCATAGGGAGAGCCGGCCAAAGCTGGCACAGGGCTATCAGGGCAACCAGGTCAATCTGTGGGCAACCGCTGAAGAATTGACGCCGGAGTAGCCTAAAGCTTTCCAGAGCCACCACAGCTGACCTCGTGGCGCAACGGTAGCGCGTCTGACTCCAGATCAGAAGGTTGCGTGTTCAAATCACGTCGGGGTCATGTTGGTTTTCATCGTCACCCACCCAAGCCAGGCTCCTCTGGCCCCTCCGCGTTGTCCCATCATTCCATTCCGGCTCCCACCCACGCAGGCTCCCGATCACCCTCAGAAGGCTGGGTGAACAGCCAAACCTAAAGAGCATGTGCCGTAGGCCTGGAAGAAGCTCCACTCCTGGGCTCATAGCATTGGGTGGAGGGTTGCAAAGCCTCAAATTAATAAGAATCAAGCATGTAAAACCTGCAAGGGTCAGAAGGTGCTTTGCAAGGCGTTATGGGTTGTTTTTCTTTCCCGAAGAATACATGTCTTACCTCGGGTTCTAACATAAGCGTGCAGAGAGGCTCCAGGGCTTGTGGCGTCAGCTAACTTTTTGTTTTCCCACAATCTTTAGCAGATATGGTTCTGGATCTTGGAGCCTTGAGGTGTTGTGGGACATAATTAAGCTGGGACATAATTAAGCTGCGCCACTAGCGAAATAGGCATCTTTGCTATCCGTTGAGTAGGTTAAAGAAAACTAGGCCAAGCGCCGACGGCCATAGGAATCCACCGCGGTTGGAATAAAAGGGCAATGGCCCGTACGGGGATCGAACCCGCGACCTTGGCGTTATTAGCACCACGCTCTAACCAACTGAGCTAACCGGCCGAAACTTGCATAGGGAGAGCCGGCCAAAGCTGGCACAGGGCTATCAGGGCAACCAGGTCAATCTGTGGGCAACCGCTGAAGAATTGACGCCGGAGTAGCCTAAAGCTTTCCAGAGCCACCACAGCTGACCTCGTGGCGCAACGGTAGCGCGTCTGACTCCAGATCAGAAGGTTGCGTGTTCAAATCACGTCGGGGTCATGTTGGTTTTCATCGTCACCCACCCAAGCCAGGCTCCTCTGGCCCCTCCGCGTTGTCCCATCATTCCATTCCGGCTCCCACCCACGCAGGCTCCCGATCACCCTCAGAAGGCTGGGTGAACAGCCAAACCTAAAGAGCATGTGCCGTAGGCCTGGAAGAAGCTCCACTCCTGGGCTCATAGCATTGGGTGGAGGGTTGCAAAGCCTCAAATTAATAAGAATCAAGCATGTAAAACCTGCAAGGGTCAGAAGGTGCTTTGCAAGGCGTTATGGGTTGTTTTTCTTTCCCGAAGAATACATGTCTTACCTCGGGTTCTAACATAAGCGTGCAGAGAGGCTCCAGGGCTTGTGGCGTCAGCTAACTTTTTGTTTTCCCACAATCTTTAGCAGATATGGTTCTGGATCTTGGAGCCTTGAGGTGTTGTGGGACATAATTAAGCTGGGACATAATTAAGCTGCGCCACTAGCGAAATAGGCATCTTTGCTATCCGTTGAGTAGGTTAAAGAAAACTAGGCCAAGCGCCGACGGCCATAGGAATCCACCGCGGTTGGAATAAAAGGGCAATGGCCCGTACGGGGATCGAACCCGCGACCTTGGCGTTATTAGCACCACGCTCTAACCAACTGAGCTAACCGGCCGAAACTTGCATAGGGAGAGCCGGCCAAAGCTGGCACAGGGCTATCAGGGCAACCAGGTCAATCTGTGGGCAACCGCTGAAGAATTGACGCCGGAGTAGCCTAAAGCTTTCCAGAGCCACCACAGCTGACCTCGTGGCGCAACGGTAGCGCGTCTGACTCCAGATCAGAAGGTTGCGTGTTCAAATCACGTCGGGGTCATGTTGGTTTTCATCGTCACCCACCCAAGCCAGGCTCCTCTGGCCCCTCCGCGTTGTCCCATCATTCCATTCCGGCTCCCACCCACGCAGGCTCCCGATCACCCTCAGAAGGCTGGGTGAACAGCCAAACCTAAAGAGCATGTGCCGTAGGCCTGGAAGAAGCTCCACTCCTGGGCTCATAGCATTGGGTGGAGGGTTGCAAAGCCTCAAATTAATAAGAATCAAGCATGTAAAACCTGCAAGGGTCAGAAGGTGCTTTGCAAGGCGTTATGGGTTGTTTTTCTTTCCCGAAGAATACATGTCTTACCTCGGGTTCTAACATAAGCGTGCAGAGAGGCTCCAGGGCTTGTGGCGTCAGCTAACTTTTTGTTTTCCCACAATCTTTAGCAGATATGGTTCTGGATCTTGGAGCCTTGAGGTGTTGTGGGACATAATTAAGCTGGGACATAATTAAGCTGCGCCACTAGCGAAATAGGCATCTTTGCTATCCGTTGAGTAGGTTAAAGAAAACTAGGCCAAGCGCCGACGGCCATAGGAATCCACCGCGGTTGGAATAAAAGGGCAATGGCCCGTACGGGGATCGAACCCGCGACCTTGGCGTTATTAGCACCACGCTCTAACCAACTGAGCTAACCGGCCGAAACTTGCATAGGGAGAGCCGGCCAAAGCTGGCACAGGGCTATCAGGGCAACCAGGTCAATCTGTGGGCAACCGCTGAAGAATTGACGCCGGAGTAGCCTAAAGCTTTCCAGAGCCACCACAGCTGACCTCGTGGCGCAACGGTAGCGCGTCTGACTCCAGATCAGAAGGTTGCGTGTTCAAATCACGTCGGGGTCATGTTGGTTTTCATCGTCACCCACCCAAGCCAGGCTCCTCTGGCCCCTCCGCGTTGTCCCATCATTCCATTCCGGCTCCCACCCACGCAGGCTCCCGATCACCCTCAGAAGGCTGGGTGAACAGCCAAACCTAAAGAGCATGTGCCGTAGGCCTGGAAGAAGCTCCACTCCTGGGCTCATAGCATTGGGTGGAGGGTTGCAAAGCCTCAAATTAATAAGAATCAAGCATGTAAAACCTGCAAGGGTCAGAAGGTGCTTTGCAAGGCGTTATGGGTTGTTTTTCTTTCCCGAAGAATACATGTCTTACCTCGGGTTCTAACATAAGCGTGCAGAGAGGCTCCAGGGCTTGTGGCGTCAGCTAACTTTTTGTTTTCCCACAATCTTTAGCAGATATGGTTCTGGATCTTGGAGCCTTGAGGTGTTGTGGGACATAATTAAGCTGGGACATAATTAAGCTGCGCCACTAGCGAAATAGGCATCTTTGCTATCCGTTGAGTAGGTTAAAGAAAACTAGGCCAAGCGCCGACGGCCATAGGAATCCACCGCGGTTGGAATAAAAGGGCAATGGCCCGTACGGGGATCGAACCCGCGACCTTGGCGTTATTAGCACCACGCTCTAACCAACTGAGCTAACCGGCCGAAACTTGCATAGGGAGAGCCGGCCAAAGCTGGCACAGGGCTATCAGGGCAACCAGGTCAATCTGTGGGCAACCGCTGAAGAATTGACGCCGGAGTAGCCTAAAGCTTTCCAGAGCCACCACAGCTGACCTCGTGGCGCAACGGTAGCGCGTCTGACTCCAGATCAGAAGGTTGCGTGTTCAAATCACGTCGGGGTCATGTTGGTTTTCATCGTCACCCACCCAAGCCAGGCTCCTCTGGCCCCTCCGCGTTGTCCCATCATTCCATTCCGGCTCCCACCCACGCAGGCTCCCGATCACCCTCAGAAGGCTGGGTGAACAGCCAAACCTAAAGAGCATGTGCCGTAGGCCTGGAAGAAGCTCCACTCCTGGGCTCATAGCATTGGGTGGAGGGTTGCAAAGCCTCAAATTAATAAGAATCAAGCATGTAAAACCTGCAAGGGTCAGAAGGTGCTTTGCAAGGCGTTATGGGTTGTTTTTCTTTCCCGAAGAATACATGTCTTACCTCGGGTTCTAACATAAGCGTGCAGAGAGGCTCCAGGGCTTGTGGCGTCAGCTAACTTTTTGTTTTCCCACAATCTTTAGCAGATATGGTTCTGGATCTTGGAGCCTTGAGGTGTTGTGGGACATAATTAAGCTGGGACATAATTAAGCTGCGCCACTAGCGAAATAGGCATCTTTGCTATCCGTTGAGTAGGTTAAAGAAAACTAGGCCAAGCGCCGACGGCCATAGGAATCCACCGCGGTTGGAATAAAAGGGCAATGGCCCGTACGGGGATCGAACCCGCGACCTTGGCGTTATTAGCACCACGCTCTAACCAACTGAGCTAACCGGCCGAAACTTGCATAGGGAGAGCCGGCCAAAGCTGGCACAGGGCTATCAGGGCAACCAGGTCAATCTGTGGGCAACCGCTGAAGAATTGACGCCGGAGTAGCCTAAAGCTTTCCAGAGCCACCACAGCTGACCTCGTGGCGCAACGGTAGCGCGTCTGACTCCAGATCAGAAGGTTGCGTGTTCAAATCACGTCGGGGTCATGTTGGTTTTCATCGTCACCCACCCAAGCCAGGCTCCTCTGGCCCCTCCGCGTTGTCCCATCATTCCATTCCGGCTCCCACCCACGCAGGCTCCCGATCACCCTCAGAAGGCTGGGTGAACAGCCAAACCTAAAGAGCATGTGCCGTAGGCCTGGAAGAAGCTCCACTCCTGGGCTCATAGCATTGGGTGGAGGGTTGCAAAGCCTCAAATTAATAAGAATCAAGCATGTAAAACCTGCAAGGGTCAGAAGGTGCTTTGCAAGGCGTTATGGGTTGTTTTTCTTTCCCGAAGAATACATGTCTTACCTCGGGTTCTAACATAAGCGTGCAGAGAGGCTCCAGGGCTTGTGGCGTCAGCTAACTTTTTGTTTTCCCACAATCTTTAGCAGATATGGTTCTGGATCTTGGAGCCTTGAGGTGTTGTGGGACATAATTAAGCTGGGACATAATTAAGCTGCGCCACTAGCGAAATAGGCATCTTTGCTATCCGTTGAGTAGGTTAAAGAAAACTAGGCCAAGCGCCGACGGCCATAGGAATCCACCGCGGTTGGAATAAAAGGGCAATGGCCCGTACGGGGATCGAACCCGCGACCTTGGCGTTATTAGCACCACGCTCTAACCAACTGAGCTAACCGGCCGAAACTTGCATAGGGAGAGCCGGCCAAAGCTGGCACAGGGCTATCAGGGCAACCAGGTCAATCTGTGGGCAACCGCTGAAGAATTGACGCCGGAGTAGCCTAAAGCTTTCCAGAGCCACCACAGCTGACCTCGTGGCGCAACGGTAGCGCGTCTGACTCCAGATCAGAAGGTTGCGTGTTCAAATCACGTCGGGGTCATGTTGGTTTTCATCGTCACCCACCCAAGCCAGGCTCCTCTGGCCCCTCCGCGTTGTCCCATCATTCCATTCCGGCTCCCACCCACGCAGGCTCCCGATCACCCTCAGAAGGCTGGGTGAACAGCCAAACCTAAAGAGCATGTGCCGTAGGCCTGGAAGAAGCTCCACTCCTGGGCTCATAGCATTGGGTGGAGGGTTGCAAAGCCTCAAATTAATAAGAATCAAGCATGTAAAACCTGCAAGGGTCAGAAGGTGCTTTGCAAGGCGTTATGGGTTGTTTTTCTTTCCCGAAGAATACATGTCTTACCTCGGGTTCTAACATAAGCGTGCAGAGAGGCTCCAGGGCTTGTGGCGTCAGCTAACTTTTTGTTTTCCCACAATCTTTAGCAGATATGGTTCTGGATCTTGGAGCCTTGAGGTGTTGTGGGACATAATTAAGCTGGGACATAATTAAGCTGCGCCACTAGCGAAATAGGCATCTTTGCTATCCGTTGAGTAGGTTAAAGAAAACTAGGCCAAGCGCCGACGGCCATAGGAATCCACCGCGGTTGGAATAAAAGGGCAATGGCCCGTACGGGGATCGAACCCGCGACCTTGGCGTTATTAGCACCACGCTCTAACCAACTGAGCTAACCGGCCGAAACTTGCATAGGGAGAGCCGGCCAAAGCTGGCACAGGGCTATCAGGGCAACCAGGTCAATCTGTGGGCAACCGCTGAAGAATTGACGCCGGAGTAGCCTAAAGCTTTCCAGAGCCACCACAGCTGACCTCGTGGCGCAACGGTAGCGCGTCTGACTCCAGATCAGAAGGTTGCGTGTTCAAATCACGTCGGGGTCATGTTGGTTTTCATCGTCACCCACCCAAGCCAGGCTCCTCTGGCCCCTCCGCGTTGTCCCATCATTCCATTCCGGCTCCCACCCACGCAGGCTCCCGATCACCCTCAGAAGGCTGGGTGAACAGCCAAACCTAAAGAGCATGTGCCGTAGGCCTGGAAGAAGCTCCACTCCTGGGCTCATAGCATTGGGTGGAGGGTTGCAAAGCCTCAAATTAATAAGAATCAAGCATGTAAAACCTGCAAGGGTCAGAAGGTGCTTTGCAAGGCGTTATGGGTTGTTTTTCTTTCCCGAAGAATACATGTCTTACCTCGGGTTCTAACATAAGCGTGCAGAGAGGCTCCAGGGCTTGTGGCGTCAGCTAACTTTTTGTTTTCCCACAATCTTTAGCAGATATGGTTCTGGATCTTGGAGCCTTGAGGTGTTGTGGGACATAATTAAGCTGGGACATAATTAAGCTGCGCCACTAGCGAAATAGGCATCTTTGCTATCCGTTGAGTAGGTTAAAGAAAACTAGGCCAAGCGCCGACGGCCATAGGAATCCACCGCGGTTGGAATAAAAGGGCAATGGCCCGTACGGGGATCGAACCCGCGACCTTGGCGTTATTAGCACCACGCTCTAACCAACTGAGCTAACCGGCCGAAACTTGCATAGGGAGAGCCGGCCAAAGCTGGCACAGGGCTATCAGGGCTATCAGGGCAACCAGGTCAATCTGTGGGCAACCGCTGAAGAATTGACGCCGGAGTAGCCTAAAGCTTTCCAGAGCCACCACAGCTGACCTCGTGGCGCAACGGTAGCGCGTCTGACTCCAGATCAGAAGGTTGCGTGTTCAAATCACGTCGGGGTCATGTTGGTTTTCATCGTCACCCACCCAAGCCAGGCTCCTCTGGCCCCTCCGCGTTGTCCCATCATTCCATTCCGGCTCCCACCCACGCAGGCTCCCGATCACCCTCAGAAGGCTGGGTGAACAGCCAAACCTAAAGAGCATGTGCCGTAGGCCTGGAAGAAGCTCCACTCCTGGGCTCATAGCATTGGGTGGAGGGTTGCAAAGCCTCAAATTAATAAGAATCAAGCATGTAAAACCTGCAAGGGTCAGAAGGTGCTTTGCAAGGCGTTATGGGTTGTTTTTCTTTCCCGAAGAATACATGTCTTACCTCGGGTTCTAACATAAGCGTGCAGAGAGGCTCCAGGGCTTGTGGCGTCAGCTAACTTTTTGTTTTCCCACAATCTTTAGCAGATATGGTTCTGGATCTTGGAGCCTTGAGGTGTTGTGGGACATAATTAAGCTGGGACATAATTAAGCTGCGCCACTAGCGAAATAGGCATCTTTGCTATCCGTTGAGTAGGTTAAAGAAAACTAGGCCAAGCGCCGACGGCCATAGGAATCCACCGCGGTTGGAATAAAAGGGCAATGGCCCGTACGGGGATCGAACCCGCGACCTTGGCGTTATTAGCACCACGCTCTAACCAACTGAGCTAACCGGCCGAAACTTGCATAGGGAGAGCCGGCCAAAGCTGGCACAGGGCTATCAGGGCAACCAGGTCAATCTGTGGGCAACCGCTGAAGAATTGACGCCGGAGTAGCCTAAAGCTTTCCAGAGCCACCACAGCTGACCTCGTGGCGCAACGGTAGCGCGTCTGACTCCAGATCAGAAGGTTGCGTGTTCAAATCACGTCGGGGTCATGTTGGTTTTCATCGTCACCCACCCAAGCCAGGCTCCTCTGGCCCCTCCGCGTTGTCCCATCATTCCATTCCGGCTCCCACCCACGCAGGCTCCCGATCACCCTCAGAAGGCTGGGTGAACAGCCAAACCTAAAGAGCATGTGCCGTAGGCCTGGAAGAAGCTCCACTCCTGGGCTCATAGCATTGGGTGGAGGGTTGCAAAGCCTCAAATTAATAAGAATCAAGCATGTAAAACCTGCAAGGGTCAGAAGGTGCTTTGCAAGGCGTTATGGGTTGTTTTTCTTTCCCGAAGAATACATGTCTTACCTCGGGTTCTAACATAAGCGTGCAGAGAGGCTCCAGGGCTTGTGGCGTCAGCTAACTTTTTGTTTTCCCACAATCTTTAGCAGATATGGTTCTGGATCTTGGAGCCTTGAGGTGTTGTGGGACATAATTAAGCTGGGACATAATTAAGCTGCGCCACTAGCGAAATAGGCATCTTTGCTATCCGTTGAGTAGGTTAAAGAAAACTAGGCCAAGCGCCGACGGCCATAGGAATCCACCGCGGTTGGAATAAAAGGGCAATGGCCCGTACGGGGATCAAACCCGCGACCTTGGCGTTATTAGCACCACGCTCTAACCAACTGAGCTAACCGGCCGAAACTTGCATAGGGAGAGCCGGCCAAAGCTGGCACAGGGCTATCAGGGCAACCAGGTCAATCTGTGGGCAACCGCTGAAGAATTGACGCCGGAGTAGCCTAAAGCTTTCCAGAGCCACCACAGCTGACCTCGTGGCGCAACGGTAGCGCGTCTGACTCCAGATCAGAAGGTTGCGTGTTCAAATCACGTCGGGGTCATGTTGGTTTTCATCGTCACCCACCCAAGCCAGGCTCCTCTGGCCCCTCCGCGTTGTCCCATCATTCCATTCCGGCTCCCACCCACGCAGGCTCCCGATCACCCTCAGAAGGCTGGGTGAACAGCCAAACCTAAAGAGCATGTGCCGTAGGCCTGGAAGAAGCTCCACTCCTGGGCTCATAGCATTGGGTGGAGGGTTGCAAAGCCTCAAATTAATAAGAATCAAGCATGTAAAACCTGCAAGGGTCAGAAGGTGCTTTGCAAGGCGTTATGGGTTGTTTTTCTTTCCCGAAGAATACATGTCTTACCTCGGGTTCTAACATAAGCGTGCAGAGAGGCTCCAGGGCTTGTGGCGTCAGCTAACTTTTTGTTTTCCCACAATCTTTAGCAGATATGGTTCTGGATCTTGGAGCCTTGAGGTGTTGTGGGACATAATTAAGCTGGGACATAATTAAGCTGCGCCACTAGCGAAATAGGCATCTTTGCTATCCGTTGAGTAGGTTAAAGAAAACTAGGCCAAGCGCCGACGGCCATAGGAATCCACCGCGGTTGGAATAAAAGGGCAATGGCCCGTACGGGGATCGAAACCGCGACCTTGGCGTTATTAGCACCACGCTCTAACCAACTGAGCTAACCGGCCGAAACTTGCATAGGGAGAGCCGGCCAAAGCTGGCACAGGGCTATCAGGGCAACCAGGTCAATCTGTGGGCAACCGCTGAAGAATTGACGCCGGAGTAGCCTAAAGCTTTCCAGAGCCACCACAGCTGACCTCGTGGCGCAACGGTAGCGCGTCTGACTCCAGATCAGAAGGTTGCGTGTTCAAATCACGTCGGGGTCATGTTGGTTTTCATCGTCACCCACCCAAGCCAGGCTCCTCTGGCCCCTCCGCGTTGTCCCATCATTCCATTCCGGCTCCCACCCACGCAGGCTCCCGATCACCCTCAGAAGGCTGGGTGAACAGCCAAACCTAAAGAGCATGTGCCGTAGGCCTGGAAGAAGCTCCACTCCTGGGCTCATAGCATTGGGTGGAGGGTTGCAAAGCCTCAAATTAATAAGAATCAAGCATGTAAAACCTGCAAGGGTCAGAAGGTGCTTTGCAAGGCGTTATGGGTTGTTTTTCTTTCCCGAAGAATACATGTCTTACCTCGGGTTCTAACATAAGCGTGCAGAGAGGCTCCAGGGCTTGTGGCGTCAGCTAACTTTTTGTTTTCCCACAATCTTTAGCAGATATGGTTCTGGATCTTGGAGCCTTGAGGTGTTGTGGGACATAATTAAGCTGGGACATAATTAAGCTGCGCCACTAGCGAAATAGGCATCTTTGCTATCCGTTGAGTAGGTTAAAGAAAACTAGGCCAAGCGCCGACGGCCATAGGAATCCACCGCGGTTGGAATAAAAGGGCAATGGCCCGTACGGGGATCGAACCCGCGACCTTGGCGTTATTAGCACCACGCTCTAACCAACTGAGCTAACCGGCCGAAACTTGCATAGGGAGAGCCGGCCAAAGCTGGCACAGGGCTATCAGGGCAACCAGGTCAATCTGTGGGCAACCGCTGAAGAATTGACGCCGGAGTAGCCTAAAGCTTTCCAGAGCCACCACAGCTGACCTCGTGGCGCAACGGTAGCGCGTCTGACTCCAGATCAGAAGGTTGCGTGTTCAAATCACGTCGGGGTCATGTTGGTTTTCATCGTCACCCACCCAAGCCAGGCTCCTCTGGCCCCTCCGCGTTGTCCCATCATTCCATTCCGGCTCCCACCCACGCAGGCTCCCGATCACCCTCAGAAGGCTGGGTGAACAGCCAAACCTAAAGAGCATGTGCCGTAGGCCTGGAAGAAGCTCCACTCCTGGGCTCATAGCATTGGGTGGAGGGTTGCAAAGCCTCAAATTAATAAGAATCAAGCATGTAAAACCTGCAAGGGTCAGAAGGTGCTTTGCAAGGCGTTATGGGTTGTTTTTCTTTCCCGAAGAATACATGTCTTACCTCGGGTTCTAACATAAGCGTGCAGAGAGGCTCCAGGGCTTGTGGCGTCAGCTAACTTTTTGTTTTCCCACAATCTTTAGCAGATATGGTTCTGGATCTTGGAGCCTTGAGGTGTTGTGGGACATAATTAAGCTGGGACATAATTAAGCTGCGCCACTAGCGAAATAGGCATCTTTGCTATCCGTTGAGTAGGTTAAAGAAAACTAGGCCAAGCGCCGACGGCCATAGGAATCCACCGCGGTTGGAATAAAAGGGCAATGGCCCGTACGGGGATCGAAACCGCGACCTTGGCGTTATTAGCACCACGCTCTAACCAACTGAGCTAACCGGCCGAAACTTGCATAGGGAGAGCCGGCCAAAGCTGGCACAGGGCTATCAGGGCAACCAGGTCAATCTGTGGGCAACCGCTGAAGAATTGACGCCGGAGTAGCCTAAAGCTTTCCAGAGCCACCACAGCTGACCTCGTGGCGCAACGGTAGCGCGTCTGACTCCTGATCAGAAGGTTGCGTGTTCAAATCACGTCGGGGTCATGTTGGTTTTCATCGTCACCCACCCAAGCCAGGCTCCTCTGGCCCCTCCGCGTTGTCCCATCATTCCATTCCGGCTCCCACCCACGCAGGCTCCCGATCACCCTCAGAAGGCTGGGTGAACAGCCAAACCTAAAGAGCATGTGCCGTAGGCCTGGAAGAAGCTCCACTCCTGGGCTCATAGCATTGGGTGGAGGGTTGCAAAGCCTCAAATTAATAAGAATCAAGCATGTAAAACCTGCAAGGGTCAGAAGGTGCTTTGCAAGGCGTTATGGGTTGTTTTTCTTTCCCGAAGAATACATGTCTTACCTCGGGTTCTAACATAAGCGTGCAGAGAGGCTCCAGGGCTTGTGGCGTCAGCTAACTTTTTGTTTTCCCACAATCTTTAGCAGATATGGTTCTGGATCTTGGAGCCTTGAGGTGTTGTGGGACATAATTAAGCTGGGACATAATTAAGCTGCGCCACTAGCGAAATAGGCATCTTTGCTATCCGTTGAGTAGGTTAAAGAAAACTAGGCCAAGCGCCGACGGCCATAGGAATCCACCGCGGTTGGAATAAAAGGGCAATGGCCCGTACGGGGATCGAACCCGCGACCTTGGCGTTATTAGCACCACGCTCTAACCAACTGAGCTAACCGGCCGAAACTTGCATAGGGAGAGCCGGCCAAAGCTGGCACAGGGCTATCAGGGCAACCAGGTCAATCTGTGGGCAACCGCTGAAGAATTGACGCCGGAGTAGCCTAAAGCTTTCCAGAGCCACCACAGCTGACCTCGTGGCGCAACGGTAGCGCGTCTGACTCCAGATCAGAAGGTTGCGTGTTCAAATCACGTCGGGGTCATGTTGGTTTTCATCGTCACCCACCCAAGCCAGGCTCCTCTGGCCCCTCCGCGTTGTCCCATCATTCCATTCCGGCTCCCACCCACGCAGGCTCCCGATCACCCTCAGAAGGCTGGGTGAACAGCCAAACCTAAAGAGCATGTGCCGTAGGCCTGGAAGAAGCTCCACTCCTGGGCTCATAGCATTGGGTGGAGGGTTGCAAAGCCTCAAATTAATAAGAATCAAGCATGTAAAACCTGCAAGGGTCAGAAGGTGCTTTGCAAGGCGTTATGGGTTGTTTTTCTTTCCCGAAGAATACATGTCTTACCTCGGGTTCTAACATAAGCGTGCAGAGAGGCTCCAGGGCTTGTGGCGTCAGCTAACTTTTTGTTTTCCCACAATCTTTAGCAGATATGGTTCTGGATCTTGGAGCCTTGAGGTGTTGTGGGACATAATTAAGCTGGGACATAATTAAGCTGCGCCACTAGCGAAATAGGCATCTTTGCTATCCGTTGAGTAGGTTAAAGAAAACTAGGCCAAGCGCCGACGGCCATAGGAATCCACCGCGGTTGGAATAAAAGGGCAATGGCCCGTACGGGGATCGAACCCGCGACCTTGGCGTTATTAGCACCACGCTCTAACCAACTGAGCTAACCGGCCGAAACTTGCATAGGGAGAGCCGGCCAAAGCTGGCACAGGGCTATCAGGGCAACCAGGTCAATCTGTGGGCAACCGCTGAAGAATTGACGCCGGAGTAGCCTAAAGCTTTCCAGAGCCACCACAGCTGACCTCGTGGCGCAACGGTAGCGCGTCTGACTCCAGATCAGAAGGTTGCGTGTTCAAATCACGTCGGGGTCATGTTGGTTTTCATCGTCACCCACCCAAGCCAGGCTCCTCTGGCCCCTCCGCGTTGTCCCATCATTCCATTCCGGCTCCCACCCACGCAGGCTCCCGATCACCCTCAGAAGGCTGGGTGAACAGCCAAACCTAAAGAGCATGTGCCGTAGGCCTGGAAGAAGCTCCACTCCTGGGCTCATAGCATTGGGTGGAGGGTTGCAAAGCCTCAAATTAATAAGAATCAAGCATGTAAAACCTGCAAGGGTCAGAAGGTGCTTTGCAAGGCGTTATGGGTTGTTTTTCTTTCCCGAAGAATACATGTCTTACCTCGGGTTCTAACATAAGCGTGCAGAGAGGCTCCAGGGCTTGTGGCGTCAGCTAACTTTTTGTTTTCCCACAATCTTTAGCAGATATGGTTCTGGATCTTGGAGCCTTGAGGTGTTGTGGGACATAATTAAGCTGGGACATAATTAAGCTGCGCCACTAGCGAAATAGGCATCTTTGCTATCCGTTGAGTAGGTTAAAGAAAACTAGGCCAAGCGCCGACGGCCATAGGAATCCACCGCGGTTGGAATAAAAGGGCAATGGCCCGTACGGGGATCGAACCCGCGACCTTGGCGTTATTAGCACCACGCTCTAACCAACTGAGCTAACCGGCCGAAACTTGCATAGGGAGAGCCGGCCAAAGCTGGCACAGGGCTATCAGGGCAACCAGGTCAATCTGTGGGCAACCGCTGAAGAATTGACGCCGGAGTAGCCTAAAGCTTTCCAGAGCCACCACAGCTGACCTCGTGGCGCAACGGTAGCGCGTCTGACTCCAGATCAGAAGGTTGCGTGTTCAAATCACGTCGGGGTCATGTTGGTTTTCATCGTCACCCACCCAAGCCAGGCTCCTCTGGCCCCTCCGCGTTGTCCCATCATTCCATTCCGGCTCCCACCCACGCAGGCTCCCGATCACCCTCAGAAGGCTGGGTGAACAGCCAAACCTAAAGAGCATGTGCCGTAGGCCTGGAAGAAGCTCCACTCCTGGGCTCATAGCATTGGGTGGAGGGTTGCAAAGCCTCAAATTAATAAGAATCAAGCATGTAAAACCTGCAAGGGTCAGAAGGTGCTTTGCAAGGCGTTATGGGTTGTTTTTCTTTCCCGAAGAATACATGTCTTACCTCGGGTTCTAACATAAGCGTGCAGAGAGGCTCCAGGGCTTGTGGCGTCAGCTAACTTTTTGTTTTCCCACAATCTTTAGCAGATATGGTTCTGGATCTTGGATCCTTGAGGTGTTGTGGGACATAATTAAGCTGGGACATAATTAAGCTGCGCCACTAGCGAAATAGGCATCTTTGCTATCCGTTGAGTAGGTTAAAGAAAACTAGGCCAAGCGCCGACGGCCATAGGAATCCACCGCGGTTGGAATAAAAGGGCAATGGCCCGTACGGGGATCGAACCCGCGACCTTGGCGTTATTAGCACCACGCTCTAACCAACTGAGCTAACCGGCCGAAACTTGCATAGGGAGAGCCGGCCAAAGCTGGCACAGGGCTATCAGGGCAACCAGGTCAATCTGTGGGCAACCGCTGAAGAATTGACGCCGGAGTAGCCTAAAGCTTTCCAGAGCCACCACAGCTGACCTCGTGGCGCAACGGTAGCGCGTCTGACTCCAGATCAGAAGGTTGCGTGTTCAAATCACGTCGGGGTCATGTTGGTTTTCATCGTCACCCACCCAAGCCAGGCTCCTCTGGCCCCTCCGCGTTGTCCCATCATTCCATTCCGGCTCCCACCCACGCAGGCTCCCGATCACCCTCAGAAGGCTGGGTGAACAGCCAAACCTAAAGAGCATGTGCCGTAGGCCTGGAAGAAGCTCCACTCCTGGGCTCATAGCATTGGGTGGGAGGGTTGCAAAGCCTCAAATTAATAAGAATCAAGCATGTAAAACCTGCAAGGGTCAGAAGGTGCTTTGCAAGGCGTTATGGGTTGTTTTTCTTTCCCGAAGAATACATGTCTTACCTCGGGTTCTAACATAAGCGTGCAGAGAGGCTCCAGGGCTTGTGGCGTCAGCTAACTTTTTGTTTTCCCACAATCTTTAGCAGATATGGTTCTGGATCTTGGAGCCTTGAGGTGTTGTGGGACATAATTAAGCTGGGACATAATTAAGCTGCGCCACTAGCGAAATAGGCATCTTTGCTATCCGTTGAGTAGGTTAAAGAAAACTAGGCCAAGCGCCGACGGCCATAGGAATCCACCGCGGTTGGAATAAAAGGGCAATGGCCCGTACGGGGATCGAAACCGCGACCTTGGCGTTATTAGCACCACGCTCTAACCAACTGAGCTAACCGGCCGAAACTTGCATAGGGAGAGCCGGCCAAAGCTGGCACAGGGCTATCAGGGCAACCAGGTCAATCTGTGGGCAACCGCTGAAGAATTGACGCCGGAGTAGCCTAAAGCTTTCCAGAGCCACCACAGCTGACCTCGTGGCGCAACGGTAGCGCGTCTGACTCCAGATCAGAAGGTTGCGTGTTCAAATCACGTCGGGGTCATGTTGGTTTTCATCGTCACCCACCCAAGCCAGGCTCCTCTGGCCCCTCCGCGTTGTCCCATCATTCCATTCCGGCTCCCACCCACGCAGGCTCCCGATCACCCTCAGAAGGCTGGGTGAACAGCCAAACCTAAAGAGCATGTGCCGTAGGCCTGGAAGAAGCTCCACTCCTGGGCTCATAGCATTGGGTGGAGGGTTGCAAAGCCTCAAATTAATAAGAATCAAGCATGTAAAACCTGCAAGGGTCAGAAGGTGCTTTGCAAGGCGTTATGGGTTGTTTTTCTTTCCCGAAGAATACATGTCTTACCTCGGGTTCTAACATAAGCGTGCAGAGAGGCTCCAGGGCTTGTGGCGTCAGCTAACTTTTTGTTTTCCCACAATCTTTAGCAGATATGGTTCTGGATCTTGGAGCCTTGAGGTGTTGTGGGACATAATTAAGCTGGGACATAATTAAGCTGCGCCACTAGCGAAATAGGCATCTTTGCTATCCGTTGAGTAGGTTAAAGAAAACTAGGCCAAGCGCCGACGGCCATAGGAATCCACCGCGGTTGGAATAAAAGGGCAATGGCCCGTACGGGGATCGAACCCGCGACCTTGGCGTTATTAGCACCACGCTCTAACCAACTGAGCTAACCGGCCGAAACTTGCATAGGGAGAGCCGGCCAAAGCTGGCACAGGGCTATCAGGGCAACCAGGTCAATCTGTGGGCAACCGCTGAAGAATTGACGCCGGAGTAGCCTAAAGCTTTCCAGAGCCACCACAGCTGACCTCGTGGCGCAACGGTAGCGCGTCTGACTCCAGATCAGAAGGTTGCGTGTTCAAATCACGTCGGGGTCATGTTGGTTTTCATCGTCACCCACCCAAGCCAGGCTCCTCTGGCCCCTCCGCGTTGTCCCATCATTCCATTCCGGCTCCCACCCACGCAGGCTCCCGATCACCCTCAGAAGG
This sequence comes from Lithobates pipiens, assembly GCA_037367395.1. Classification (NCBI taxonomy): domain Eukaryota; kingdom Metazoa; phylum Chordata; class Amphibia; order Anura; family Ranidae; genus Lithobates; species Lithobates pipiens. Next base: position 45,899 of record JAZDVW010001761.1, on the reverse strand, counting down.
CTGGGTGAACAGCCAAACCTAAAGAGCATGTGCCGTAGGCCTGGAAGAAGCTCCACTCCTGGGCTCATAGCATTGGGTGGAGGGTTGCAAAGCCTCAAATTAATAAGAATCAAGCATGTAAAACCTGCAAGGGTCAGAAGGTGCTTTGCAAGGCGTTATGGGTTGTTTTTCTTTCCCGAAGAATACATGTCTTACCTCGGGTTCTAACATAAGCGTGCAGAGAGGCTCCAGGGCTTGTGGCGTCAGCTAACTTTTTGTTTTCCCACAATCTTTAGCAGATATGGTTCTGGATCTTGGAGCCTTGAGGTGTTGTGGGACATAATTAAGCTGGGACATAATTAAGCTGCGCCACTAGCGAAATAGGCATCTTTGCTATCCGTTGAGTAGGTTAAAGAAAACTAGGCCAAGCGCCGACGGCCATAGGAATCCACCGCGGTTGGAATAAAAGGGCAATGGCCCGTACGGGGATCGAAACCGCGACCTTGGCGTTATTAGCACCACGCTCTAACCAACTGAGCTAACCGGCCGAAACTTGCATAGGGAGAGCCGGCCAAAGCTGGCACAGGGCTATCAGGGCAACCAGGTCAATCTGTGGGCAACCGCTGAAGAATTGACGCCGGAGTAGCCTAAAGCTTTCCAGAGCCACCACAGCTGACCTCGTGGCGCAACGGTAGCGCGTCTGACTCCAGATCAGAAGGTTGCGTGTTCAAATCACGTCGGGGTCATGTTGGTTTTCATCGTCACCCACCCAAGCCAGGCTCCTCTGGCCCCTCCGCGTTGTCCCATCATTCCATTCCGGCTCCCACCCACGCAGGCTCCCGATCACCCTCAGAAGGCTGGGTGAACAGCCAAACCTAAAGAGCATGTGCCGTAGGCCTGGAAGAAGCTCCACTCCTGGGCTCATAGCATTGGGTGGAGGGTTGCAAAGCCTCAAATTAATAAGAATCAAGCATGTAAAACCTGCAAGGGTCAGAAGGTGCTTTGCAAGGCGTTATGGGTTGTTTTTCTTTCCCGAAGAATACATGTCTTACCTCGGGTTCTAACATAAGCGTGCAGAGAGGCTCCAGGGCTTGTGGCGTCAGCTAACTTTTTGTTTTCCCACAATCTTTAGCAGATATGGTTCTGGATCTTGGAGCCTTGAGGTGTTGTGGGACATAATTAAGCTGGGACATAATTAAGCTGCGCCACTAGCGAAATAGGCATCTTTGCTATCCGTTGAGTAGGTTAAAGAAAACTAGGCCAAGCGCCGACGGCCATAGGAATCCACCGCGGTTGGAATAAAAGGGCAATGGCCCGTACGGGGATCGAACCCGCGACCTTGGCGTTATTAGCACCACGCTCTAACCAACTGAGCTAACCGGCCGAAACTTGCATAGGGAGAGCCGGCCAAAGCTGGCACAGGGCTATCAGGGCAACCAGGTCAATCTGTGGGCAACCGCTGAAGAATTGACGCCGGAGTAGCCTAAAGCTTTCCAGAGCCACCACAGCTGACCTCGTGGCGCAACGGTAGCGCGTCTGACTCCAGATCAGAAGGTTGCGTGTTCAAATCACGTCGGGGTCATGTTGGTTTTCATCGTCACCCACCCAAGCCAGGCTCCTCTGGCCCCTCCGCGTTGTCCCATCATTCCATTCCGGCTCCCACCCACGCAGGCTCCCGATCACCCTCAGAAGGCTGGGTGAACAGCCAAACCTAAAGAGCATGTGCCGTAGGCCTGGAAGAAGCTCCACTCCTGGGCTCATAGCATTGGGTGGAGGGTTGCAAAGCCTCAAATTAATAAGAATCAAGCATGTAAAACCTGCAAGGGTCAGAAGGTGCTTTGCAAGGCGTTATGGGTTGTTTTTCTTTCCCGAAGAATACATGTCTTACCTCGGGTTCTAACATAAGCGTGCAGAGAGGCTCCAGGGCTTGTGGCGTCAGCTAACTTTTTGTTTTCCCACAATCTTTAGCAGATATGGTTCTGGATCTTGGAGCCTTGAGGTGTTGTGGGACATAATTAAGCTGGGACATAATTAAGCTGCGCCACTAGCGAAATAGGCATCTTTGCTATCCGTTGAGTAGGTTAAAGAAAACTAGGCCAAGCGCCGACGGCCATAGGAATCCACCGCGGTTGGAATAAAGGGCAATGGCCCGTACGGGGATCGAAACCGCGACCTTGGCGTTATTAGCACCACGCTCTAACCAACTGAGCTAACCGGCCGAAACTTGCATAGGGAGAGCCGGCCAAAGCTGGCACAGGGCTATCAGGGCAACCAGGTCAATCTGTGGGCAACCGCTGAAGAATTGACGCCGGAGTAGCCTAAAGCTTTCCAGAGCCACCACAGCTGACCTCGTGGCGCAACGGTAGCGCGTCTGACTCCAGATCAGAAGGTTGCGTGTTCAAATCACGTCGGGGTCATGTTGGTTTTCATCGTCACCCACCCAAGCCAGGCTCCTCTGGCCCCTCCGCGTTGTCCCATCATTCCATTCCGGCTCCCACCCACGCAGGCTCCCGATCACCCTCAGAAGGCTGGGTGAACAGCCAAACCTAAAGAGCATGTGCCGTAGGCCTGGAAGAAGCTCCACTCCTGGGCTCATAGCATTGGGTGGAGGGTTGCAAAGCCTCAAATTAATAAGAATCAAGCATGTAAAACCTGCAAGGGTCAGAAGGTGCTTTGCAAGGCGTTATGGGTTGTTTTTCTTTCCCGAAGAATACATGTCTTACCTCGGGTTCTAACATAAGCGTGCAGAGAGGCTCCAGGGCTTGTGGCGTCAGCTAACTTTTTGTTTTCCCACAATCTTTAGCAGATATGGTTCTGGATCTTGGAGCCTTGAGGTGTTGTGGGACATAATTAAGCTGGGACATAATTAAGCTGCGCCACTAGCGAAATAGGCATCTTTGCTATCCGTTGAGTAGGTTAAAGAAAACTAGGCCAAGCGCCGACGGCCATAGGAATCCACCGCGGTTGGAATAAAAGGGCAATGGCCCGTACGGGGATCGAACCCGCGACCTTGGCGTTATTAGCACCACGCTCTAACCAACTGAGCTAACCGGCCGAAACTTGCATAGGGAGAGCCGGCCAAAGCTGGCACAGGGCTATCAGGGCAACCAGGTCAATCTGTGGGCAACCGCTGAAGAATTGACGCCGGAGTAGCCTAAAGCTTTCCAGAGCCACCACAGCTGACCTCGTGGCGCAACGGTAGCGCGTCTGACTCCAGATCAGAAGGTTGCGTGTTCAAATCACGTCGGGGTCATGTTGGTTTTCATCGTCACCCACCCAAGCCAGGCTCCTCTGGCCCCTCCGCGTTGTCCCATCATTCCATTCCGGCTCCCACCCACGCAGGCTCCCGATCACCCTCAGAAGGCTGGGTGAACAGCCAAACCTAAAGAGCATGTGCCGTAGGCCTGGAAGAAGCTCCACTCCTGGGCTCATAGCATTGGGTGGAGGGTTGCAAAGCCTCAAATTAATAAGAATCAAGCATGTAAAACCTGCAAGGGTCAGAAGGTGCTTTGCAAGGCGTTATGGGTTGTTTTTCTTTCCCGAAGAATACATGTCTTACCTCGGGTTCTAACATAAGCGTGCAGAGAGGCTCCAGGGCTTGTGGCGTCAGCTAACTTTTTGTTTTCCCACAATCTTTAGCAGATATGGTTCTGGATCTTGGAGCCTTGAGGTGTTGTGGGACATAATTAAGCTGGGACATAATTAAGCTGCGCCACTAGCGAAATAGGCATCTTTGCTATCCGTTGAGTAGGTTAAAGAAAACTAGGCCAAGCGCCGACGGCCATAGGAATCCACCGCGGTTGGAATAAAAGGGCAATGGCCCGTACGGGGATCGAACCCGCGACCTTGGCGTTATTAGCACCACGCTCTAACCAACTGAGCTAACCGGCCGAAACTTGCATAGGGAGAGCCGGCCAAAGCTGGCACAGGGCTATCAGGGCAACCAGGTCAATCTGTGGGCAACCGCTGAAGAATTGACGCCGGAGTAGCCTAAAGCTTTCCAGAGCCACCACAGCTGACCTCGTGGCGCAACGGTAGCGCGTCTGACTCCAGATCAGAAGGTTGCGTGTTCAAATCACGTCGGGGTCATGTTGGTTTTCATCGTCACCCACCCAAGCCAGGCTCCTCTGGCCCCTCCGCGTTGTCCCATCATTCCATTCCGGCTCCCACCCACGCAGGCTCCCGATCACCCTCAGAAGGCTGGGTGAACAGCCAAACCTAAAGAGCATGTGCCGTAGGCCTGGAAGAAGCTTCACTCCTGGGCTCATAGCATTGGGTGGAGGGTTGCAAAGCCTCAAATTAATAAGAATCAAGCATGTAAAACCTGCAAGGGTCAGAAGGTGCTTTGCAAGGCGTTATGGGTTGTTTTTCTTTCCCGAAGAATACATGTCTTACCTCGGGTTCTAACATAAGCGTGCAGAGAGGCTCCAGGGCTTGTGGCGTCAGCTAACTTTTTGTTTTCCCACAATCTTTAGCAGATATGGTTCTGGATCTTGGAGCCTTGAGGTGTTGTGGGACATAATTAAGCTGGGACATAATTAAGCTGCGCCACTAGCGAAATAGGCATCTTTGCTATCCGTTGAGTAGGTTAAAGAAAACTAGGCCAAGCGCCGACGGCCATAGGAATCCACCGCGGTTGGAATAAAAGGGCAATGGCCCGTACGGGGATCGAACCCGCGACCTTGGCGTTATTAGCACCACGCTCTAACCAACTGAGCTAACCGGCCGAAACTTGCATAGGGAGAGCCGGCCAAAGCTGGCACAGGGCTATCAGGGCAACCAGGTCAATCTGTGGGCAACCGCTGAAGAATTGACGCCGGAGTAGCCTAAAGCTTTCCAGAGCCACCACAGCTGACCTCGTGGCGCAACGGTAGCGCGTCTGACTCCAGATCAGAAGGTTGCGTGTTCAAATCACGTCGGGGTCATGTTGGTTTTCATCGTCACCCACCCAAGCCAGGCTCCTCTGGCCCCTCCGCGTTGTCCCATCATTCCATTCCGGCTCCCACCCACGCAGGCTCCCGATCACCCTCAGAAGGCTGGGTGAACAGCCAAACCTAAAGAGCATGTGCCGTAGGCCTGGAAGAAGCTCCACTCCTGGGCTCATAGCATTGGGTGGAGGGTTGCAAAGCCTCAAATTAATAAGAATCAAGCATGTAAAACCTGCAAGGGTCAGAAGGTGCTTTGCAAGGCGTTATGGGTTGTTTTTCTTTCCCGAAGAATACATGTCTTACCTCGGGTTCTAACATAAGCGTGCAGAGAGGCTCCAGGGCTTGTGGCGTCAGCTAACTTTTTGTTTTCCCACAATCTTTAGCAGATATGGTTCTGGATCTTGGAGCCTTGAGGTGTTGTGGGACATAATTAAGCTGGGACATAATTAAGCTGCGCCACTAGCGAAATAGGCATCTTTGCTATCCGTTGAGTAGGTTAAAGAAAACTAGGCCAAGCGCCGACGGCCATAGGAATCCACCGCGGTTGGAATAAAAGGGCAATGGCCCGTACGGGGATCGAACCCGCGACCTTGGCGTTATTAGCACCACGCTCTAACCAACTGAGCTAACCGGCCGAAACTTGCATAGGGAGAGCCAGCCAAAGCTGGCACAGGGCTATCAGGGCAACCAGGTCAATCTGTGGGCAACCGCTGAAGAATTGACGCCGGAGTAGCCTAAAGCTTTCCAGAGCCACCACAGCTGACCTCGTGGCGCAACGGTAGCGCGTCTGACTCCAGATCAGAAGGTTGCGTGTTCAAATCACGTCGGGGTCATGTTGGTTTTCATCGTCACCCACCCAAGCCAGGCTCCTCTGGCCCCTCCGCGTTGTCCCATCATTCCATTCCGGCTCCCACCCACGCAGGCTCCCGATCACCCTCAGAAGGCTGGGTGAACAGCCAAACCTAAAGAGCATGTGCCGTAGGCCTGGAAGAAGCTCCACTCCTGGGCTCATAGCATTGGGTGGAGGGTTGCAAAGCCTCAAATTAATAAGAATCAAGCATGTAAAACCTGCAAGGGTCAGAAGGTGCTTTGCAAGGCGTTATGGGTTGTTTTTCTTTCCCGAAGAATACATGTCTTACCTCGGGTTCTAACATAAGCGTGCAGAGAGGCTCCAGGGCTTGTGGCGTCAGCTAACTTTTTGTTTTCCCACAATCTTTAGCAGATATGGTTCTGGATCTTGGAGCCTTGAGGTGTTGTGGGACATAATTAAGCTGGGACATAATTAAGCTGCGCCACTAGCGAAATAGGCATCTTTGCTATCCGTTGAGTAGGTTAAAGAAAACTAGGCCAAGCGCCGACGGCCATAGGAATCCACCGCGGTTGGAATAAAAGGGCAATGGCCCGTACGGGGATCGAACCCGCGACCTTGGCGTTATTAGCACCACGCTCTAACCAACTGAGCTAACCGGCCGAAACTTGCATAGGGAGAGCCGGCCAAAGCTGGCACAGGGCTATCAGGGCAACCAGGTCAATCTGTGGGCAACCGCTGAAGAATTGACGCCGGAGTAGCCTAAAGCTTTCCAGAGCCACCACAGCTGACCTCGTGGCGCAACGGTAGCGCGTCTGACTCCAGATCAGAAGCTTGCGTGTTCAAATCACGTCGGGGTCATGTTGGTTTTCATCGTCACCCACCCAAGCCAGGCTCCTCTGGCCCCTCCGCGTTGTCCCATCATTCCATTCCGGCTCCCAACCACGCAGGCTCCCGATCACCCTCAGAAGGCTGGGTGAACAGCCAAACCTAAAGAGCATGTGCCGTAGGCCTGGAAGAAGCTCCACTCCTGGGCTCATAGCATTGGGTGGAGGGTTGCAAAGCCTCAAATTAATAAGAATCAAGCATGTAAAACCTGCAAGGGTCAGAAGGTGCTTTGCAAGGCGTTATGGGTTGTTTTTCTTTCCCGAAGAATACATGTCTTACCTCGGGTTCTAACATAAGCGTGCAGAGAGGCTCCAGGGCTTGTGGCGTCAGCTAACTTTTTGTTTTCCCACAATCTTTAGCAGATATGGTTCTGGATCTTGGAGCCTTGAGGTGTTGTGGGACATAATTAAGCTGGGACATAATTAAGCTGCGCCACTAGCGAAATAGGCATCTTTGCTATCCGTTGAGTAGGTTAAAGAAAACTAGGCCAAGCGCCGACGGCCATAGGAATCCACCGCGGTTGGAATAAAAGGGCAATGGCCCGTACGGGGATCGAACCCGCGACCTTGGCGTTATTAGCACCACGCTCTAACCAACTGAGCTAACCGGCCGAAACTTGCATAGGGAGAGCCGGCCAAAGCTGGCACAGGGCTATCAGGGCAACCAGGTCAATCTGTGGGCAACCGCTGAAGAATTGACGCCGGAGTAGCCTAAAGCTTTCCAGAGCCACCACAGCTGACCTCGTGGCGCAACGGTAGCGCGTCTGACTCCAGATCAGAAGGTTGCGTGTTCAAATCACGTCAGGGTCATGTTGGTTTTCATCGTCACCCACCCAAGCCAGGCTCCTCTGGCCCCTCCGCGTTGTCCCATCATTCCATTCCGGCTCCCACCCACGCAGGCTCCCGATCACCCTCAGAAGGCTGGGTGAACAGCCAAACCTAAAGAGCATGTGCCGTAGGCCTGGAAGAAGCTCCACTCCTGGGCTCATAGCATTGGGTGGAGGGTTGCAAAGCCTCAAATTAATAAGAATCAAGCATGTAAAACCTGCAAGGGTCAGAAGGTGCTTTGCAAGGCGTTATGGGTTGTTTTTCTTTCCCGAAGAATACATGTCTTACCTCGGGTTCTAACATAAGCGTGCAGAGAGGCTCCAGGGCTTGTGGCGTCAGCTAACTTTTTGTTTTCCCACAATCTTTAGCAGATATGGTTCTGGATCTTGGAGCCTTGAGGTGTTGTGGGACATAATTAAGCTGGGACATAATTAAGCTGCGCCACTAGCGAAATAGGCATCTTTGCTATCCGTTGAGTAGGTTAAAGAAAACTAGGCCAAGCGCCGACGGCCATAGGAATCCACCGCGGTTGGAATAAAAGGGCAATGGCCCGTACGGGGATCGAACCCGCGACCTTGGCGTTATTAGCACCACGCTCTAACCAACTGAGCTAACCGGCCGAAACTTGCATAGGGAGAGCCGGCCAAAGCTGGCACAGGGCTATCAGGGCAACCAGGTCAATCTGTGGGCAACCGCTGAAGAATTGACGCCGGAGTAGCCTAAAGCTTTCCAGAGCCACCACAGCTGACCTCGTGGCGCAACGGTAGCGCGTCTGACTCCAGATCAGAAGGTTGCGTGTTCAAATCACGTCGGGGTCATGTTGGTTTTCATCGTCACCCACCCAAGCCAGGCTCCTCTGGCCCCTCCGCGTTGTCCCATCATTCCATTCCGGCTCCCACCCACGCAGGCTCCCGATCACCCTCAGAAGGCTGGGTGAACAGCCAAACCTAAAGAGCATGTGCCGTAGGCCTGGAAGAAGCTCCACTCCTGGGCTCATAGCATTGGGTGGAGGGTTGCAAAGCCTCAAATTAATAAGAATCAAGCATGTAAAACCTGCAAGGGTCAGAAGGTGCTTTGCAAGGCGTTATGGGTTGTTTTTCTTTCCCGAAGAATACATGTCTTACCTCGGGTTCTAACATAAGCGTGCAGAGAGGCTCCAGGGCTTGTGGCGTCAGCTAACTTTTTGTTTTCCCACAATCTTTAGCAGATATGGTTCTGGATCTTGGAGCCTTGAGGTGTTGTGGGACATAATTAAGCTGGGACATAATTAAGCTGCGCCACTAGCGAAATAGGCATCTTTGCTATCCGTTGAGTAGGTTAAAGAAAACTAGGCCAAGCGCCGACGGCCATAGGAATCCACCGCGGTTGGAATAAAAGGGCAATGGCCCGTACGGGGATCGAACCCGCGACCTTGGCGTTATTAGCACCACGCTCTAACCAACTGAGCTAACCGGCCGAAACTTGCATAGGGAGAGCCGGCCAAAGCTGGCACAGGGCTATCAGGGCAACCAGGTCAATCTGTGGGCAACCGCTGAAGAATTGACGCCGGAGTAGCCTAAAGCTTTCCAGAGCCACCACAGCTGACCTCGTGGCGCAACGGTAGCGCGTCTGACTCCAGATCAGAAGGTTGCGTGTTCAAATCACGTCGGGGTCATGTTGGTTTTCATCGTCACCCACCCAAGCCAGGCTCCTCTGGCCCCTCCGCGTTGTCCCATCATTCCATTCCGGCTCCCACCCACGCAGGCTCCCGATCACCCTCAGAAGGCTGGGTGAACAGCCAAACCTAAAGAGCATGTGCCGTAGGCCTGGAAGAAGCTCCACTCCTGGGCTCATAGCATTGGGTGGAGGGTTGCAAAGCCTCAAATTAATAAGAATCAAGCATGTAAAACCTGCAAGGGTCAGAAGGTGCTTTGCAAGGCGTTATGGGTTGTTTTTCTTTCCCGAAGAATACATGTCTTACCTCGGGTTCTAACATAAGCGTGCAGAGAGGCTCCAGGGCTTGTGGCGTCAGCTAACTTTTTGTTTTCCCACAATCTTTAGCAGATATGGTTCTGGATCTTGGAGCCTTGAGGTGTTGTGGGACATAATTAAGCTGGGACATAATTAAGCTGCGCCACTAGCGAAATAGGCATCTTTGCTATCCGTTGAGTAGGTTAAAGAAAACTAGGCCAAGCGCCGACGGCCATAGGAATCCACCGCGGTTGGAATAAAAGGGCAATGGCCCGTACGGGGATCGAACCCGCGACCTTGGCGTTATTAGCACCACGCTCTAACCAACTGAGCTAACCGGCCGAAACTTGCATAGGGAGAGCCGGCCAAAGCTGGCACAGGGCTATCAGGGCAACCAGGTCAATCTGTGGGCAACCGCTGAAGAATTGACGCCGGAGTAGCCTAAAGCTTTCCAGAGCCCCCACAGCTGACCTCGTGGCGCAACGGTAGCGCGTCTGACTCCAGATCAGAAGGTTGCGTGTTCAAATCACGTCGGGGTCATGTTGGTTTTCATCGTCACCCACCCAAGCCAGGCTCCTCTGGCCCCTCCGCGTTGTCCCATCATTCCATTCCGGCTCCCACCCACGCAGGCTCCCGATCACCCTCAGAAGGCTGGGTGAACAGCCAAACCTAAAGAGCATGTGCCGTAGGCCTGGAAGAAGCTCCACTCCTGGGCTCATAGCATTGGGTGGAGGGTTGCAAAGCCTCAAATTAATAAGAATCAAGCATGTAAAACCTGCAAGGGTCAGAAGGTGCTTTGCAAGGCGTTATGGGTTGTTTTTCTTTCCCGAAGAATACATGTCTTACCTCGGGTTCTAACATAAGCGTGCAGAGAGGCTCCAGGGCTTGTGGCGTCAGCTAACTTTTTGTTTTCCCACAATCTTTAGCAGATATGGTTCTGGATCTTGGAGCCTTGAGGTGTTGTGGGACATAATTAAGCTGGGACATAATTAAGCTGCGCCACTAGCGAAATAGGCATCTTTGCTATCCGTTGAGTAGGTTAAAGAAAACTAGGCCAAGCGCCGACGGCCATAGGAATCCACCGCGGTTGGAATAAAAGGGCAATGGCCCGTACGGGGATCGAACCCGCGACCTTGGCGTTATTAGCACCACGCTCTAACCAACTGAGCTAACCGGCCGAAACTTGCATAGGGAGAGCCGGCCAAAGCTGGCACAGGGCTATCAGGGCAACCAGGTCAATCTGTGGGCAACCGCTGAAGAATTGACGCCGGAGTAGCCTAAAGCTTTCCAGAGCCACCACAGCTGACCTCGTGGCGCAACGGTAGCGCGTCTGACTCCAGATCAGAAGGTTGCGTGTTCAAATCACGTCGGGGTCATGTTGGTTTTCATCGTCACCCACCCAAGCCAGGCTCCTCTGGCCCCTCCGCGTTGTCCCATCATTCCATTCCGGCTCCCACCCACGCAGGCTCCCGATCACCCTCAGAAGGCTGGGTGAACAGCCAAACCTAAAGAGCATGTGCCGTAGGCCTGGAAGAAGCTCCACTCCTGGGCTCATAGCATTGGGTGGAGGGTTGCAAAGCCTCAAATTAATAAGAATCAAGCATGTAAAACCTGCAAGGGTCAGAAGGTGCTTTGCAAGGCGTTATGGGTTGTTTTTCTTTCCCGAAGAATACATGTCTTACCTCGGGTTCTAACATAAGCGTGCAGAGAGGCTCCAGGGCTTGTGGCGTCAGCTAACTTTTTGTTTTCCCACAATCTTTAGCAGATATGGTTCTGGATCTTGGAGCCTTGAGGTGTTGTGGGACATAATTAAGCTGGGACATAATTAAGCTGCGCCACTAGCGAAATAGGCATCTTTGCTATCCGTTGAGTAGGTTAAAGAAAACTAGGCCAAGCGCCGACGGCCATAGGAATCCACCGCGGTTGGAATAAAAGGGCAATGGCCCGTACGGGGATCGAACCCGCGACCTTGGCGTTATTAGCACCACGCTCTAACCAACTGAGCTAACCGGCCGAAACTTGCATAGGGAGAGCCGGCCAAAGCTGGCACAGGGCTATCAGGGCAACCAGGTCAATCTGTGGGCAACCGCTGAAGAATTGACGCCGGAGTAGCCTAAAGCTTTCCAGAGCCACCACAGCTGACCTCGTGGCGCAACGGTAGCGCGTCTGACTCCAGATCAGAAGGTTGCGTGTTCAAATCACGTCGGGGTCATGTTGGTTTTCATCGTCACCCACCCAAGCCAGGCTCCTCTGGCCCCTCCGCGTTGTCCCATCATTCCATTCCGGCTCCCACCCACGCAGGCTCCCGATCACCCTCAGAAGGCTGGGTGAACAGCCAAACCTAAAGAGCATGTGCCGTAGGCCTGGAAGAAGCTCCACTCCTGGGCTCATAGCATTGGGTGGAGGGTTGCAAAGCCTCAAATTAATAAGAATCAAGCATGTAAAACCTGCAAGGGTCAGAAGGTGCTTTGCAAGGCGTTATGGGTTGTTTTTCTTTCCCGAAGAATACATGTCTTACCTCGGGTTCTAACATAAGCGTGCAGAGAGGCTCCAGGGCTTGTGGCGTCAGCTAACTTTTTGTTTTCCCACAATCTTTAGCAGATATGGTTCTGGATCTTGGAGCCTTGAGGTGTTGTGGGACATAATTAAGCTGGGACATAATTAAGCTGCGCCACTAGCGAAATAGGCATCTTTGCTATCCGTTGAGTAGGTTAAAGAAAACTAGGCCAAGCGCCGACGGCCATAGGAATCCACCGCGGTTGGAATAAAAGGGCAATGGCCCGTACGGGGATCGAACCCGCGACCTTGGCGTTATTAGCACCACGCTCTAACCAACTGAGCTAACCGGCCGAAACTTGCATAGGGAGAGCCGGCCAAAGCTGGCACAGGGCTATCAGGGCAACCAGGTCAATCTGTGGGCAACCGCTGAAGAATTGACGCCGGAGTAGCCTAAAGCTTTCCAGAGCCACCACAGCTGACCTCGTGGCGCAACAGTAGCGCGTCTGACTCCAGATCAGAAGGTTGCGTGTTCAAATCACGTCGGGGTCATGTTGGTTTTCATCGTCACCCACCCAAGCCAGGCTCCTCTGGCCCCTCCGCGTTGTCCCATCATTCCATTCCGGCTCCCACCCACGCAGGCTCCCGATCACCCTCAGAAGGCTGGGTGAACAGCCAAACCTAAAGAGCATGTGCCGTAGGCCTGGAAGAAGCTCCACTCCTGGGCTCATAGCATTGGGTGGAGGGTTGCAAAGCCTCAAATTAATAAGAATCAAGCATGTAAAACCTGCAAGGGTCAGAAGGTGCTTTGCAAGGCGTTATGGGTTGTTTTTCTTTCCCGAAGAATACATGTCTTACCTCGGGTTCTAACATAAGCGTGCAGAGAGGCTCCAGGGCTTGTGGCGTCAGCTAACTTTTTGTTTTCCCACAATCTTTAGCAGATATGGTTCTGGATCTTGGAGCCTTGAGGTGTTGTGGGACATAATTAAGCTGGGACATAATTAAGCTGCGCCACTAGCGAAATAGGCATCTTTGCTATCCGTTGAGTAGGTTAAAGAAAACTAGGCCAAGCGCCGACGGCCATAGGAATCCACCGCGGTTGGAATAAAAGGGCAATGGCCCGTACGGGGATCGAACCCGCGACCTTGGCGTTATTAGCACCACGCTCTAACCAACTGAGCTAACCGGCCGAAACTTGCATAGGGAGAGCCGGCCAAAGCTGGCACAGGGCTATCAGGGCAACCAGGTCAATCTGTGGGCAACCGCTGAAGAATTGACGCCGGAGTAGCCTAAAGCTTTCCAGAGCCACCACAGCTGACCTCGTGGCGCAACGGTAGCGCGTCTGACTCCAGATCAGAAGGTTGCGTGTTCAAATCACGTCGGGGTCATGTTGGTTTTCATCGTCACCCACCCAAGCCAGGCTCCTCTGGCCCCTCCGCGTTGTCCCATCATTCCATTCCGGCTCCCACCCACGCAGGCTCCCGATCACCCTCAGAAGGCTGGGTGAACAGCCAAACCTAAAGAGCATGTGCCGTAGGCCTGGAAGAAGCTCCACTCCTGGGCTCATAGCATTGGGTGGAGGGTTGCAAAGCCTCAAATTAATAAGAATCAAGCATGTAAAACCTGCAAGGGTCAGAAGGTGCTTTGCAAGGCGTTATGGGTTGTTTTTCTTTCCTGAAGAATACATGTCTTACCTCGGGTTCTAACATAAGCGTGCAGAGAGGCTCCAGGGCTTGTGGCGTCAGCTAACTTTTTGTTTTCCCACAATCTTTAGCAGATATGGTTCTGGATCTTGGAGCCTTGAGGTGTTGTGGGACATAATTAAGCTGGGACATAATTAAGCTGCGCCACTAGCGAAATAGGCATCTTTGCTATCCGTTGAGTAGGTTAAAGAAAACTAGGCCAAGCGCCGACGGCCATAGGAATCCACCGCGGTTGGAATAAAAGGGCAATGGCCCGTACGGGGATCGAACCCGCGACCTTGGCGTTATTAGCACCACGCTCTAACCAACTGAGCTAACCGGCCGAAACTTGCATAGGGAGAGCCGGCCAAAGCTGGCACAGGGCTATCAGGGCAACCAGGTCAATCTGTGGGCAACCGCTGAAGAATTGACGCCGGAGTAGCCTAAAGCTTTCCAGAGCCACCACAGCTGACCTCGTGGCGCAACGGTAGCGCGTCTGACTCCAGATCAGAAGGTTGCGTGTTCAAATCACGTCGGGGTCATGTTGGTTTTCATCGTCACCCACCCAAGCCAGGCTCCTCTGGCCCCTCCGCGTTGTCCCATCATTCCATTCCGGCTCCCACCCACGCAGGCTCCCGATCACCCTCAGAAGGCTGGGTGAACAGCCAAACCTAAAGAGCATGTGCCGTAGGCCTGGAAGAAGCTCCACTCCTGGGCTCATAGCATTGGGTGGAGGGTTGCAAAGCCTCAAATTAATAAGAATCAAGCATGTAAAACCTGCAAGGGTCAGAAGGTGCTTTGCAAGGCGTTATGGGTTGTTTTTCTTTCCCGAAGAATACATGTCTTACCTCGGGTTCTAACATAAGCGTGCAGAGAGGCTCCAGGGCTTGTGGCGTCAGCTAACTTTTTGTTTTCCCACAATCTTTAGCAGATATGGTTCTGGATCTTGGAGCCTTGAGGTGTTGTGGGACATAATTAAGCTGGGACATAATTAAGCTGCGCCACTAGCGAAATAGGCATCTTTGCTATCCGTTGAGTAGGTTAAAGAAAACTAGGCCAAGCGCCGACGGCCATAGGAATCCACCGCGGTTGGAATAAAAGGGCAATGGCCCGTACGGGGATCGAACCCGCGACCTTGGCGTTATTAGCACCACGCTCTAACCAACTGAGCTAACCGGCCGAAACTTGCATAGGGAGAGCCGGCCAAAGCTGGCACAGGGCTATCAGGGCAACCAGGTCAATCTGTGGGCAACCGCTGAAGAATTGACGCCGGAGTAGCCTAAAGCTTTCCAGAGCCACCACAGCTGACCTCGTGGCGCAACGGTAGCGCGTCTGACTCCAGATCAGAAGGTTGCGTGTTCAAATCACGTCGGGGTCATGTTGGTTTTCATCGTCACCCACCCAAGCCAGGCTCCTCTGGCCCCTCCGCGTTGTCCCATCATTCCATTCCGGCTCCCACCCACGCAGGCTCCCGATCACCCTCAGAAGGCTGGGTGAACAGCCAAACCTAAAGAGCATGTGCCGTAGGCCTGGAAGAAGCTCCACTCCTGGGCTCATAGCATTGGGTGGAGGGTTGCAAAGCCTCAAATTAATAAGAATCAAGCATGTAAAACCTGCAAGGGTCAGAAGGTGCTTTGCAAGGCGTTATGGGTTGTTTTTCTTTCCCGAAGAATACATGTCTTACCTCGGGTTCTAACATAAGCGTGCAGAGAGGCTCCAGGGCTTGTGGCGTCAGCTAACTTTTTGTTTTCCCACAATCTTTAGCAGATATGGTTCTGGATCTTGGAGCCTTGAGGTGTTGTGGGACATAATTAAGCTGGGACATAATTAAGCTGCGCCACTAGCGAAATAGGCATCTTTGCTATCCGTTGAGTAGGTTAAAGAAAACTAGGCCAAGCGCCGACGGCCATAGGAATCCACCGCGGTTGGAATAAAAGGGCAATGGCCCGTACGGGGATCGAACCCGCGACCTTGGCGTTATTAGCACCACGCTCTAACCAACTGAGCTAACCGGCCGAAACTTGCATAGGGAGAGCCGGCCAAAGCTGGCACAGGGCTATCAGGGCAACCAGGTCAATCTGTGGGCAACCGCTGAAGAATTGACGCCGGAGTAGCCTAAAGCTTTCCAGAGCCACCACAGCTGACCTCGTGGCGCAACGGTAGCGCGTCTGACTCCAGATCAGAAGGTTGCGTGTTCAAATCACGTCGGGGTCATGTTGGTTTTCATCGTCACCCACCCAAGCCAGGCTCCTCTGGCCCCTCCGCGTTGTCCCATCATTCCATTCCGGCTCCCACCCACGCAGGCTCCCGATCACCCTCAGAAGGCTGGGTGAACAGCCAAACCTAAAGAGCATGTGCCGTAGGCCTGGAAGAAGCTCCACTCCTGGGCTCATAGCATTGGGTGGAGGGTTGCAAAGCCTCAAATTAATAAGAATCAAGCATGTAAAACCTGCAAGGGTCAGAAGGTGCTTTGCAAGGCGTTATGGGTTGTTTTTCTTTCCCGAAGAATACATGTCTTACCTCGGGTTCTAACATAAGCGTGCAGAGAGGCTCCAGGGCTTGTGGCGTCAGCTAACTTTTTGTTTTCCCACAATCTTTAGCAGATATGGTTCTGGATCTTGGAGCCTTGAGGTGTTGTGGGACATAATTAAGCTGGGACATAATTAAGCTGCGCCACTAGCGAAATAGGCATCTTTGCTATCCGTTGAGTAGGTTAAAGAAAACTAGGCCAAGCGCCGACGGCCATAGGAATCCACCGCGGTTGGAATAAAAGGGCAATGGCCCGTACGGGGATCGAACCCGCGACCTTGGCGTTATTAGCACCACGCTCTAACCAACTGAGCTAACCGGCCGAAACTTGCATAGGGAGAGCCGGCCAAAGCTGGCACAGGGCTATCAGGGCAACCAGGTCAATCTGTGGGCAACCGCTGAAGAATTGACGCCGGAGTAGCCTAAAGCTTTCCAGAGCCACCACAGCTGACCTCGTGGCGCAACGGTAGCGCGTCTGACTCCAGATCAGAAGGTTGCGTGTTCAAATCACGTCGGGGTCATGTTGGTTTTCATCGTCACCCACCCAAGCCAGGCTCCTCTGGCCCCTCCGCGTTGTCCCATCATTCCATTCCGGCTCCCACCCACGCAGGCTCCCGATCACCCTCAGAAGGCTGGGTGAACAGCCAAACCTAAAGAGCATGTGCCGTAGGCCTGGAAGAAGCTCCACTCCTGGGCTCATAGCATTGGGTGGAGGGTTGCAAAGCCTCAAATTAATAAGAATCAAGCATGTAAAACCTGCAAGGGTCAGAAGGTGCTTTGCAAGGCGTTATGGGTTGTTTTTCTTTCCCGAAGAATACATGTCTTACCTCGGGTTCTAACATAAGCGTGCAGAGAGGCTCCAGGGCTTGTGGCGTCAGCTAACTTTTTGTTTTCCCACAATCTTTAGCAGATATGGTTCTGGATCTTGGAGCCTTGAGGTGTTGTGGGACATAATTAAGCTGGGACATAATTAAGCTGCGCCACTAGCGAAATAGGCATCTTTGCTATCCGTTGAGTAGGTTAAAGAAAACTAGGCCAAGCGCCGACGGCCATAGGAATCCACCGCGGTTGGAATAAAAGGGCAATGGCCCGTACGGGGATCGAACCCGCGACCTTGGCGTTATTAGCACCACGCTCTAACCAACTGAGCTAACCGGCCGAAACTTGCATAGGGAGAGCCGGCCAAAGCTGGCACAGGGCTATCAGGGCAACCAGGTCAATCTGTGGGCAACCGCTGAAGAATTGACGCCGGAGTAGCCTAAAGCTTTCCAGAGCCACCACAGCTGACCTCGTGGCGCAACGGTAGCGCGTCTGACTCCAGATCAGAAGGTTGCGTGTTCAAATCACGTCGGGGTCATGTTGGTTTTCATCGTCACCCACCCAAGCCAGGCTCCTCTGGCCCCTCCGCGTTGTCCCATCATTCCATTCCGGCTCCCACCCACGCAGGCTCCCGATCACCCTCAGAAGGCTGGGTGAACAGCCAAACCTAAAGAGCATGTGCCGTAGGCCTGGAAGAAGCTCCACTCCTGGGCTCATAGCATTGGGTGGAGGGTTGCAAAGCCTCAAATTAATAAGAATCAAGCATGTAAAACCTGCAAGGGTCAGAAGGTGCTTTGCAAGGCGTTATGGGTTGTTTTTCTTTCCCGAAGAATACATGTCTTACCTCGGGTTCTAACATAAGCGTGCAGAGAGGCTCCAGGGCTTGTGGCGTCAGCTAACTTTTTGTTTTCCCACAATCTTTAGCAGATATGGTTCTGGATCTTGGAGCCTTGAGGTGTTGTGGGACATAATTAAGCTGGGACATAATTAAGCTGCGCCACTAGCGAAATAGGCATCTTTGCTATCCGTTGAGTAGGTTAAAGAAAACTAGGCCAAGCGCCGACGGCCATAGGAATCCACCGCGGTTGGAATAAAAGGGCAATGGCCCGTACGGGGATCGAACCCGCGACCTTGGCGTTATTAGCACCACGCTCTAACCAACTGAGCTAACCGGCCGAAACTTGCATAGGGAGAGCCGGCCAAAGCTGGCACAGGGCTATCAGGGCAACCAGGTCAATCTGTGGGCAACCGCTGAAGAATTGACGCCGGAGTAGCCTAAAGCTTTCCAGAGCCACCACAGCTGACCTCGTGGCGCAACGGTAGCGCGTCTGACTCCAGATCAGAAGGTTGCGTGTTCAAATCACGTCGGGGTCATGTTGGTTTTCATCGTCACCCACCCAAGCCAGGCTCCTCTGGCCCCTCCGCGTTGTCCCATCATTCCATTCCGGCTCCCACCCACGCAGGCTCCCGATCACCCTCAGAAGGCTGGGTGAACAGCCAAACCTAAAGAGCATGTGCCGTAGGCCTGGAAGAAGCTCCACTCCTGGGCTCATAGCATTGGGTGGAGGGTTGCAAAGCCTCAAATTAATAAGAATCAAGCATGTAAAACCTGCAAGGGTCAGAAGGTGCTTTGCAAGGCGTTATGGGTTGTTTTTCTTTCCCGAAGAATACATGTCTTACCTCGGGTTCTAACATAAGCGTGCAGAGAGGCTCCAGGGCTTGTGGCGTCAGCTAACTTTTTGTTTTCCCACAATCTTTAGCAGATATGGTTCTGGATCTTGGAGCCTTGAGGTGTTGTGGGACATAATTAAGCTGGGACATAATTAAGCTGCGCCACTAGCGAAATAGGCATCTTTGCTATCCGTTGAGTAGGTTAAAGAAAACTAGGCCAAGCGCCGACGGCCATAGGAATCCACCGCAGTTGGAATAAAAGGGCAATGGCCCGTACGGGGATCGAACCCGCGACCTTGGCGTTATTAGCACCACGCTCTAACCAACTGAGCTAACCGGCCGAAACTTGCATAGGGAGAGCCGGCCAAAGCTGGCACAGGGCTATCAGGGCAACCAGGTCAATCTGTGGGCAACCGCTGAAGAATTGACGCCGGAGTAGCCTAAAGCTTTCCAGAGCCACCACAGCTGACCTCGTGGCGCAACGGTAGCGCGTCTGACTCCAGATCAGAAGGTTGCGTGTTCAAATCACGTCGGGGGCATGTTGGTTTTCATCGTCACCCACCCAAGCCAGGCTCCTCTGGCCCCTCCGCGTTGTCCCATCATTCCATTCCGGCTCCCACCCACGCAGGCTCCCGATCACCCTCAGAAGGCTGGGTGAACAGCCAAACCTAAAGAGCATGTGCCGTAGGCCTGGAAGAAGCTCCACTCCTGGGCTCATAGCATTGGGTGGAGGGTTGCAAAGCCTCAAATTAATAAGAATCAAGCATGTAAAACCTGCAAGGGTCAGAAGGTGCTTTGCAAGGCGTTATGGGTTGTTTTTCTTTCCCGAAGAATACATGTCTTACCTCGGGTTCTAACATAAGCGTGCAGAGAGGCTCCAGGGCTTGTGGCGTCAGCTAACTTTTTGTTTTCCCACAATCTTTAGCAGATATGGTTCTGGATCTTGGAGCCTTGAGGTGTTGTGGGACATAATTAAGCTGGGACATAATTAAGCTGCGCCACTAGCGAAATAGGCATCTTTGCTATCCGTTGAGTAGGTTAAAGAAAACTAGGCCAAGCGCCGACGGCCATAGGAATCCACCGCGGTTGGAATAAAAGGGCAATGGCCCGTACGGGGATCGAACCCGCGACCTTGGCGTTATTAGCACCACGCTCTAACCAACTGAGCTAACCGGCCGAAACTTGCATAGGGAGAGCCGGCCAAAGCTGGCACAGGGCTATCAGGGCAACCAGGTCAATCTGTGGGCAACCGCTGAAGAATTGACGCCGGAGTAGCCTAAAGCTTTCCAGAGCCACCACAGCTGACCTCGTGGCGCAACGGTAGCGCGTCTGACTCCAGATCAGAAGGTTGCGTGTTCAAATCACGTCGGGGTCATGTTGGTTTTCATCGTCACCCACCCAAGCCAGGCTCCTCTGGCCCCTCCGCGTTGTCCCATCATTCCATTCCGGCTCCCACCCACGCAGGCTCCCGATCACCCTCAGAAGGCTGGGTGAACAGCCAAACCTAAAGAGCATGTGCCGTAGGCCTGGAAGAAGCTCCACTCCTGGGCTCATAGCATTGGGTGGAGGGTTGCAAAGCCTCAAATTAATAAGAATCAAGCATGTAAAACCTGCAAGGGTCAGAAGGTGCTTTGCAAGGCGTTATGGGTTGTTTTTCTTTCCCGAAGAATACATGTCTTACCTCGGGTTCTAACATAAGCGTGCAGAGAGGCTCCAGGGCTTGTGGCGTCAGCTAACTTTTTGTTTTCCCACAATCTTTAGCAGATATGGTTCTGGATCTTGGAGCCTTGAGGTGTTGTGGGACATAATTAAGCTGGGACATAATTAAGCTGCGCCACTAGCGAAATAGGCATCTTTGCTATCCGTTGAGTAGGTTAAAGAAAACTAGGCCAAGCGCCGACGGCCATAGGAATCCACCGCGGTTGGAATAAAAGGGCAATGGCCCGTACGGGGATCGAACCCGCGACCTTGGCGTTATTAGCACCACGCTCTAACCAACTGAGCTAACCGGCCGAAACTTGCATAGGGAGAGCCGGCCAAAGCTGGCACAGGGCTATCAGGGCAACCAGGTCAATCTGTGGGCAACCGCTGAAGAATTGACGCCGGAGTAGCCTAAAGCTTTCCAGAGCCACCACAGCTGACCTCGTGGCGCAACGGTAGCGCGTCTGACTCCAGATCAGAAGGTTGCGTGTTCAAATCACGTCGGGGTCATGTTGGTTTTCATCGTCACCCACCCAAGCCAGGCTCCTCTGGCCCCTCCGCGTTGTCCCATCATTCCATTCCGGCTCCCACCCACGCAGGCTCCCGATCACCCTCAGAAGGCTGGGTGAACAGCCAAACCTAAAGAGCATGTGCCGTAGGCCTGGAAGAAGCTCCACTCCTGGGCTCATAGCATTGGGTGGAGGGTTGCAAAGCCTCAAATTAATAAGAATCAAGCATGTAAAACCTGCAAGGGTCAGAAGGTGCTTTGCAAGGCGTTATGGGTTGTTTTTCTTTCCCGAAGAATACATGTCTTACCTCGGGTTCTAACATAAGCGTGCAGAGAGGCTCCAGGGCTTGTGGCGTCAGCTAACTTTTTGTTTTCCCACAATCTTTAGCAGATATGGTTCTGGATCTTGGAGCCTTGAGGTGTTGTGGGACATAATTAAGCTGGGACATAATTAAGCTGCGCCACTAGCGAAATAGGCATCTTTGCTATCCGTTGAGTAGGTTAAAGAAAACTAGGCCAAGCGCCGACGGCCATAGGAATCCACCGCGGTTGGAATAAAAGGGCAATGGCCCGTACGGGGATCGAACCCGCGACCTTGGCGTTATTAGCACCACGCTCTAACCAACTGAGCTAACCGGCCGAAACTTGCATAGGGAGAGCCGGCCAAAGCTGGCACAGGGCTATCAGGGCAACCAGGTCAATCTGTGGGCAACCGCTGAAGAATTGACGCCGGAGTAGCCTATAGCTTTCCAGAGCCACCACAGCTGACCTCGTGGCGCAACGGTAGCGCGTCTGACTCCAGATCAGAAGGTTGCGTGTTCAAATCACGTCGGGGTCATGTTGGTTTTCATCGTCACCCACCCAAGCCAGGCTCCTCTGGCCCCTCCGCGTTGTCCCATCATTCCATTCCGGCTCCCACCCACGCAGGCTCCCGATCACCCTCAGAAGGCTGGGTGAACAGCCAAACCTAAAGAGCATGTGCCGTAGGCCTGGAAGAAGCTCCACTCCTGGGCTCATAGCATTGGGTGGAGGGTTGCAAAGCCTCAAATTAATAAGAATCAAGCATGTAAAACCTGCAAGGGTCAGAAGGTGCTTTGCAAGGCGTTATGGGTTGTTTTTCTTTCCCGAAGAATACATGTCTTACCTCGGGTTCTAACATAAGCGTGCAGAGAGGCTCCAGGGCTTGTGGCGTCAGCTAACTTTTTGTTTTCCCACAATCTTTAGCAGATATGGTTCTGGATCTTGGAGCCTTGAGGTGTTGTGGGACATAATTAAGCTGGGACATAATTAAGCTGCGCCACTAGCGAAATAGGCATCTTTGCTATCCGTTGAGTAGGTTAAAGAAAACTAGGCCAAGCGCCGACGGCCATAGGAATCCACCGCGGTTGGAATAAAAGGGCAATGGCCCGTACGGGGATCGAACCCGCGACCTTGGCGTTATTAGCACCACGCTCTAACCAACTGAGCTAACCGGCCGAAACTTGCATAGGGAGAGCCGGCCAAAGCTGGCACAGGGCTATCAGGGCAACCAGGTCAATCTGTGGGCAACCGCTGAAGAATTGACGCCGGAGTAGCCTAAAGCTTTCCAGAGCCACCACAGCTGACCTCGTGGCGCAACGGTAGCGCGTCTGACTCCAGATCAGAAGGTTGCGTGTTCAAATCACGTCGGGGTCATGTTGGTTTTCATCGTCACCCACCCAAGCCAGGCTCCTCTGGCCCCTCCGCGTTGTCCCATCATTCCATTCCGGCTCCCACCCACGCAGGCTCCCGATCACCCTCAGAAGGCTGGGTGAACAGCCAAACCTAAAGAGCATGTGCCGTAGGCCTGGAAGAAGCTCCACTCCTGGGCTCATAGCATTGGGTGGAGGGTTGCAAAGCCTCAAATTAATAAGAATCAAGCATGTAAAACCTGCAAGGGTCAGAAGGTGCTTTGCAAGGCGTTATGGGTTGTTTTTCTTTCCCGAAGAATACATGTCTTACCTCGGGTTCTAACATAAGCGTGCAGAGAGGCTCCAGGGCTTGTGGCGTCAGCTAACTTTTTGTTTTCCCACAATCTTTAGCAGATATGGTTCTGGATCTTGGAGCCTTGAGGTGTTGTGGGACATAATTAAGCTGGGACATAATTAAGCTGCGCCACTAGCGAAATAGGCATCTTTGCTATCCGTTGAGTAGGTTAAAGAAAACTAGGCCAAGCGCCGACGGCCATAGGAATCCACCGCAGTTGGAATAAAAGGGCAATGGCCCGTACGGGGATCGAACCCGCGACCTTGGCGTTATTAGCACCACGCTCTAACCAACTGAGCTAACCGGCCGAAACTTGCATAGGGAGAGCCGGCCAAAGCTGGCACAGGGCTATCAGGGCAACCAGGTCAATCTGTGGGCAACCGCTGAAGAATTGACGCCGGAGTAGCCTAAAGCTTTCCAGAGCCACCACAGCTGACCTCGTGGCGCAACGGTAGCGCGTCTGACTCCAGATCAGAAGGTTGCGTGTTCAAATCACGTCGGGGGCATGTTGGTTTTCATCGTCACCCACCCAAGCCAGGCTCCTCTGGCCCCTCCGCGTTGTCCCATCATTCCATTCCGGCTCCCACCCACGCAGGCTCCCGATCACCCTCAGAAGGCTGGGTGAACAGCCAAACCTAAAGAGCATGTGCCGTAGGCCTGGAAGAAGCTCCACTCCTGGGCTCATAGCATTGGGTGGAGGGTTGCAAAGCCTCAAATTAATAAGAATCAAGCATGTAAAACCTGCAAGGGTCAGAAGGTGCTTTGCAAGGCGTTATGGGTTGTTTTTCTTTCCCGAAGAATACATGTCTTACCTCGGGTTCTAACATAAGCGTGCAGAGAGGCTCCAGGGCTTGTGGCGTCAGCTAACTTTTTGTTTTCCCACAATCTTTAGCAGATATGGTTCTGGATCTTGGAGCCTTGAGGTGTTGTGGGACATAATTAAGCTGGGACATAATTAAGCTGCGCCACTAGCGAAATAGGCATCTTTGCTATCCGTTGAGTAGGTTAAAGAAAACTAGGCCAAGCGCCGACGGCCATAGGAATCCACCGCGGTTGGAATAAAAGGGCAATGGCCCGTACGGGGATCGAACCCGCGACCTTGGCGTTATTAGCACCACGCTCTAACCAACTGAGCTAACCGGCCGAAACTTGCATAGGGAGAGCCGGCCAAAGCTGGCACAGGGCTATCAGGGCAACCAGGTCAATCTGTGGGCAACCGCTGAAGAATTGACGCCGGAGTAGCCTAAAGCTTTCCAGAGCCACCACAGCTGACCTCGTGGCGCAACGGTAGCGCGTCTGACTCCAGATCAGAAGGTTGCGTGTTCAAATCACGTCGGGGTCATGTTGGTTTTCATCGTCACCCACCCAAGCCAGGCTCCTCTGGCCCCTCCGCGTTGTCCCATCATTCCATTCCGGCTCCCACCCACGCAGGCTCCCGATCACCCTCAGAAGGCTGGGTGAACAGCCAAACCTAAAGAGCATGTGCCGTAGGCCTGGAAGAAGCTCCACTCCTGGGCTCATAGCATTGGGTGGAGGGTTGCAAAGCCTCAAATTAATAAGAATCAAGCATGTAAAACCTGCAAGGGTCAGAAGGTGCTTTGCAAGGCGTTATGGGTTGTTTTTCTTTCCCGAAGAATACATGTCTTACCTCGGGTTCTAACATAAGCGTGCAGAGAGGCTCCAGGGCTTGTGGCGTCAGCTAACTTTTTGTTTTCCCACAATCTTTAGCAGATATGGTTCTGGATCTTGGAGCCTTGAGGTGTTGTGGGACATAATTAAGCTGGGACATAATTAAGCTGCGCCACTAGCGAAATAGGCATCTTTGCTATCCGTTGAGTAGGTTAAAGAAAACTAGGCCAAGCGCCGACGGCCATAGGAATCCACCGCGGTTGGAATAAAAGGGCAATGGCCCGTACGGGGATCGAACCCGCGACCTTGGCGTTATTAGCACCACGCTCTAACCAACTGAGCTAACCGGCCGAAACTTGCATAGGGAGAGCCGGCCAAAGCTGGCACAGGGCTATCAGGGCAACCAGGTCAATCTGTGGGCAACCGCTGAAGAATTGACGCCGGAGTAGCCTAAAGCTTTCCAGAGCCACCACAGCTGACCTCGTGGCGCAACGGTAGCGCGTCTGACTCCAGATCAGAAGGTTGCGTGTTCAAATCACGTCGGGGTCATGTTGGTTTTCATCGTCACCCACCCAAGCCAGGCTCCTCTGGCCCCTCCGCGTTGTCCCATCATTCCATTCCGGCTCCCACCCACGCAGGCTCCCGATCACCCTCAGAAGGCTGGGTGAACAGCCAAACCTAAAGAGCATGTGCCGTAGGCCTGGAAGAAGCTCCACTCCTGGGCTCATAGCATTGGGTGGAGGGTTGCAAAGCCTCAAATTAATAAGAATCAAGCATGTAAAACCTGCAAGGGTCAGAAGGTGCTTTGCAAGGCGTTATGGGTTGTTTTTCTTTCCCGAAGAATACATGTCTTACCTCGGGTTCTAACATAAGCGTGCAGAGAGGCTCCAGGGCTTGTGGCGTCAGCTAACTTTTTGTTTTCCCACAATCTTTAGCAGATATGGTTCTGGATCTTGGAGCCTTGAGGTGTTGTGGGACATAATTAAGCTGGGACATAATTAAGCTGCGCCACTAGCGAAATAGGCATCTTTGCTATCCGTTGAGTAGGTTAAAGAAAACTAGGCCAAGCGCCGACGGCCATAGGAATCCACCGCGGTTGGAATAAAAGGGCAATGGCCCGTACGGGGATCGAACCCGCGACCTTGGCGTTATTAGCACCACGCTCTAACCAACTGAGCTAACCGGCCGAAACTTGCATAGGGAGAGCCGGCCAAAGCTGGCACAGGGCTATCAGGGCAACCAGGTCAATCTGTGGGCAACCGCTGAAGAATTGACGCCGGAGTAGCCTATAGCTTTCCAGAGCCACCACAGCTGACCTCGTGGCGCAACGGTAGCGCGTCTGACTCCAGATCAGAAGGTTGCGTGTTCAAATCACGTCAGGGTCATGTTGGTTTTCATCGTCACCCACCCAAGCCAGGCTCCTCTGGCCCCTCCGCGTTGTCCCATCATTCCATTCCGGCTCCCACCCACGCAGGCTCCCGATCACCCTCAGAAGGCTGGGTGAACAGCCAAACCTAAAGAGCATGTGCCGTAGGCCTGGAAGAAGCTCCACTCCTGGGCTCATAGCATTGGGTGGAGGGTTGCAAAGCCTCAAATTAATAAGAATCAAGCATGTAAAACCTGCAAGGGTCAGAAGGTGCTTTGCAAGGCGTTATGGGTTGTTTTTCTTTCCCGAAGAATACATGTCTTACCTCGGGTTCTAACATAAGCGTGCAGAGAGGCTCCAGGGCTTGTGGCGTCAGCTAACTTTTTGTTTTCCCACAATCTTTAGCAGATATGGTTCTGGATCTTGGAGCCTTGAGGTGTTGTGGGACATAATTAAGCTGGGACATAATTAAGCTGCGCCACTAGCGAAATAGGCATCTTTGCTATCCGTTGAGTAGGTTAAAGAAAACTAGGCCAAGCGCCGACGGCCATAGGAATCCACCGCGGTTGGAATAAAAGGGCAATGGCCCGTACGGGGATCGAACCCGCGACCTTGGCGTTATTAGCACCACGCTCTAACCAACTGAGCTAACCGGCCGAAACTTGCATAGGGAGAGCCGGCCAAAGCTGGCACAGGGCTATCAGGGCAACCAGGTCAATCTGTGGGCAACCGCTGAAGAATTGACGCCGGAGTAGCCTAAAGCTTTCCAGAGCCACCACAGCTGACCTTGTGGCGCAACGGTAGCGCGTCTGACTCCAGATCAGAAGGTTGCGTGTTCAAATCACGTCGGGGTCATGTTGGTTTTCATCGTCACCCACCCAAGCCAGGCTCCTCTGGCCCCTCCGCGTTGTCCCATCATTCCATTCCGGCTCCCACCCACGCAGGCTCCCGATCACCCTCAGAAGGCTGGGTGAACAGCCAAACCTAAAGAGCATGTGCCGTAGGCCTGGAAGAAGCTCCACTCCTGGGCTCATAGCATTGGGTGGAGGGTTGCAAAGCCTCAAATTAATAAGAATCAAGCATGTAAAACCTGCAAGGGTCAGAAGGTGCTTTGCAAGGCGTTATGGGTTGTTTTTCTTTCCCGAAGAATACATGTCTTACCTCGGGTTCTAACATAAGCGTGCAGAGAGGCTCCAGGGCTTGTGGCGTCAGCTAACTTTTTGTTTTCCCACAATCTTTAGCAGATATGGTTCTGGATCTTGGAGCCTTGAGGTGTTGTGGGACATAATTAAGCTGGGACATAATTAAGCTGCGCCACTAGCGAAATAGGCATCTTTGCTATCCGTTGAGTAGGTTAAAGAAAACTAGGCCAAGCGCCGACGGCCATAGGAATCCACCGCGGTTGGAATAAAAGGGCAATGGCCCGTACGGGGATCGAACCCGCGACCTTGGCGTTATTAGCACCACGCTCTAACCAACTGAGCTAACCGGCCGAAACTTGCATAGGGAGAGCCGGCCAAAGCTGGCACAGGGCTATCAGGGCAACCAGGTCAATCTGTGGGCAACCGCTGAAGAATTGACGCCGGAGTAGCCTAAAGCTTTCCAGAGCCACCACAGCTGACCTCGTGGCGCAACGGTAGCGCGTCTGACTCCAGATCAGAAGGTTGCGTGTTCAAATCACGTCGGGGTCATGTTGGTTTTCATCGTCACCCACCCAAGCCAGGCTCCTCTGGCCCCTCCGCGTTGTCCCATCATTCCATTCCGGCTCCCACCCACGCAGGCTCCCGATCACCCTCAGAAGGCTGGGTGAACAGCATGTGCCGTAGGCCTGGAAGAAGCTCCACTCCTGGGCTCATAGCATTGGGTGGAGGGTTGCAAAGCCTCAAATTAATAAGAATCAAGCATGTAAAACCTGCAAGGGTCAGAAGGTGCTTTGCAAGGCGTTATGGGTTGTTTTTCTTTCCCGAAGAATACATGTCTTACCTCGGGTTCTAACATAAGCGTGCAGAGAGGCTCCAGGGCTTGTGGCGTCAGCTAACTTTTTGTTTTCCCACAATCTTTAGCAGATATGGTTCTGGATCTTGGAGCCTTGAGGTGTTGTGGGACATAATTAAGCTGGGACATAATTAAGCTGCGCCACTAGCGAAATAGGCATCTTTGCTATCCGTTGAGTAGGTTAAAGAAAAC
Organism: Lithobates pipiens; assembly: GCA_037367395.1. NCBI lineage: Eukaryota > Metazoa > Chordata > Amphibia > Anura > Ranidae > Lithobates > Lithobates pipiens. The sequence goes on along the minus strand of JAZDVW010001761.1, from coordinate 17,927 downwards.
TAGGCCAAGCGCCGACGGCCATAGGAATCCACCGCGGTTGGAATAAAAGGGCAATGGCCCGTACGGGGATCGAACCCGCGACCTTGGCGTTATTAGCACCACGCTCTAACCAACTGAGCTAACCGGCCGAAACTTGCATAGGGAGAGCCGGCCAAAGCTGGCACAGGGCTATCAGGGCAACCAGGTCAATCTGTGGGCAACCGCTGAAGAATTGACGCCGGAGTAGCCTAAAGCTTTCCAGAGCCACCACAGCTGACCTCGTGGCGCAACGGTAGCGCGTCTGACTCCAGATCAGAAGGTTGCGTGTTCAAATCACGTCGGGGTCATGTTGGTTTTCATCGTCACCCACCCAAGCCAGGCTCCTCTGGCCCCTCCGCGTTGTCCCATCATTCCATTCCGGCTCCCACCCACGCAGGCTCCCGATCACCCTCAGAAGGCTGGGTGAACAGCCAAACCTAAAGAGCATGTGCCGTAGGCCTGGAAGAAGCTCCACTCCTGGGCTCATAGCATTGGGTGGAGGGTTGCAAAGCCTCAAATTAATAAGAATCAAGCATGTAAAACCTGCAAGGGTCAGAAGGTGCTTTGCAAGGCGTTATGGGTTGTTTTTCTTTCCCGAAGAATACATGTCTTACCTCGGGTTCTAACATAAGCGTGCAGAGAGGCTCCAGGGCTTGTGGCGTCAGCTAACTTTTTGTTTTCCCACAATCTTTAGCAGATATGGTTCTGGATCTTGGAGCCTTGAGGTGTTGTGGGACATAATTAAGCTGGGACATAATTAAGCTGCGCCACTAGCGAAATAGGCATCTTTGCTATCCGTTGAGTAGGTTAAAGAAAACTAGGCCAAGCGCCGACGGCCATAGGAATCCACCGCGGTTGGAATAAAAGGGCAATGGCCCGTACGGGGATCGAACCCGCGACCTTGGCGTTATTAGCACCACGCTCTAACCAACTGAGCTAACCGGCCGAAACTTGCATAGGGAGAGCCGGCCAAAGCTGGCACAGGGCTATCAGGGCAACCAGGTCAATCTGTGGGCAACCGCTGAAGAATTGACGCCGGAGTAGCCTAAAGCTTTCCAGAGCCACCACAGCTGACCTCGTGGCGCAACGGTAGCGCGTCTGACTCCAGATCAGAAGGTTGCGTGTTCAAATCACGTCGGGGTCATGTTGGTTTTCATCGTCACCCACCCAAGCCAGGCTCCTCTGGCCCCTCCGCGTTGTCCCATCATTCCATTCCGGCTCCCACCCACGCAGGCTCCCGATCACCCTCAGAAGGCTGGGTGAACAGCCAAACCTAAAGAGCATGTGCCGTAGGCCTGGAAGAAGCTCCACTCCTGGGCTCATAGCATTGGGTGGAGGGTTGCAAAGCCTCAAATTAATAAGAATCAAGCATGTAAAACCTGCAAGGGTCAGAAGGTGCTTTGCAAGGCGTTATGGGTTGTTTTTCTTTCCCGAAGAATACATGTCTTACCTCGGGTTCTAACATAAGCGTGCAGAGAGGCTCCAGGGCTTGTGGCGTCAGCTAACTTTTTGTTTTCCCACAATCTTTAGCAGATATGGTTCTGGATCTTGGAGCCTTGAGGTGTTGTGGGACATAATTAAGCTGGGACATAATTAAGCTGCGCCACTAGCGAAATAGGCATCTTTGCTATCCGTTGAGTAGGTTAAAGAAAACTAGGCCAAGCGCCGACGGCCATAGGAATCCACCGCGGTTGGAATAAAAGGGCAATGGCCCGTACGGGGATCGAACCCGCGACCTTGGCGTTATTAGCACCACGCTCTAACCAACTGAGCTAACCGGCCGAAACTTGCATAGGGAGAGCCGGCCAAAGCTGGCACAGGGCTATCAGGGCAACCAGGTCAATCTGTGGGCAACCGCTGAAGAATTGACGCCGGAGTAGCCTATAGCTTTCCAGAGCCACCACAGCTGACCTCGTGGCGCAACGGTAGCGCGTCTGACTCCAGATCAGAAGGTTGCGTGTTCAAATCACGTCGGGGTCATGTTGGTTTTCATCGTCACCCACCCAAGCCAGGCTCCTCTGGCCCCTCCGCGTTGTCCCATCATTCCATTCCGGCTCCCACCCACGCAGGCTCCCGATCACCCTCAGAAGGCTGGGTGAACAGCCAAACCTAAAGAGCATGTGCCGTAGGCCTGGAAGAAGCTCCACTCCTGGGCTCATAGCATTGGGTGGAGGGTTGCAAAGCCTCAAATTAATAAGAATCAAGCATGTAAAACCTGCAAGGGTCAGAAGGTGCTTTGCAAGGCGTTATGGGTTGTTTTTCTTTCCCGAAGAATACATGTCTTACCTCGGGTTCTAACATAAGCGTGCAGAGAGGCTCCAGGGCTTGTGGCGTCAGCTAACTTTTTGTTTTCCCACAATCTTTAGCAGATATGGTTCTGGATCTTGGAGCCTTGAGGTGTTGTGGGACATAATTAAGCTGGGACATAATTAAGCTGCGCCACTAGCGAAATAGGCATCTTTGCTATCCGTTGAGTAGGTTAAAGAAAACTAGGCCAAGCGCCGACGGCCATAGGAATCCACCGCGGTTGGAATAAAAGGGCAATGGCCCGTACGGGGATCGAACCCGCGACCTTGGCGTTATTAGCACCACGCTCTAACCAACTGAGCTAACCGGCCGAAACTTGCATAGGGAGAGCCGGCCAAAGCTGGCACAGGGCTATCAGGGCAACCAGGTCAATCTGTGGGCAACCGCTGAAGAATTGACGCCGGAGTAGCCTAAAGCTTTCCAGAGCCACCACAGCTGACCTCGTGGCGCAACGGTAGCGCGTCTGACTCCAGATCAGAAGGTTGCGTGTTCAAATCACGTCGGGGTCATGTTGGTTTTCATCGTCACCCACCCAAGCCAGGCTCCTCTGGCCCCTCCGCGTTGTCCCATCATTCCATTCCGGCTCCCACCCACGCAGGCTCCCGATCACCCTCAGAAGGCTGGGTGAACAGCCAAACCTAAAGAGCATGTGCCGTAGGCCTGGAAGAAGCTCCACTCCTGGGCTCATAGCATTGGGTGGAGGGTTGCAAAGCCTCAAATTAATAAGAATCAAGCATGTAAAACCTGCAAGGGTCAGAAGGTGCTTTGCAAGGCGTTATGGGTTGTTTTTCTTTCCCGAAGAATACATGTCTTACCTCGGGTTCTAACATAAGCGTGCAGAGAGGCTCCAGGGCTTGTGGCGTCAGCTAACTTTTTGTTTTCCCACAATCTTTAGCAGATATGGTTCTGGATCTTGGAGCCTTGAGGTGTTGTGGGACATAATTAAGCTGGGACATAATTAAGCTGCGCCACTAGCGAAATAGGCATCTTTGCTATCCGTTGAGTAGGTTAAAGAAAACTAGGCCAAGCGCCGACGGCCATAGGAATCCACCGCGGTTGGAATAAAAGGGCAATGGCCCGTACGGGGATCGAACCCGCGACCTTGGCGTTATTAGCACCACGCTCTAACCAACTGAGCTAACCGGCCGAAACTTGCATAGGGAGAGCCGGCCAAAGCTGGCACAGGGCTATCAGGGCAACCAGGTCAATCTGTGGGCAACCGCTGAAGAATTGACGCCGGAGTAGCCTAAAGCTTTCCAGAGCCACCACAGCTGACCTCGTGGCGCAACGGTAGCGCGTCTGACTCCAGATCAGAAGGTTGCGTGTTCAAATCACGTCGGGGTCATGTTGGTTTTCATCGTCACCCACCCAAGCCAGGCTCCTCTGGCCCCTCCGCGTTGTCCCATCATTCCATTCCGGCTCCCACCCACGCAGGCTCCCGATCACCCTCAGAAGGCTGGGTGAACAGCCAAACCTAAAGAGCATGTGCCGTAGGCCTGGAAGAAGCTCCACTCCTGGGCTCATAGCATTGGGTGGAGGGTTGCAAAGCCTCAAATTAATAAGAATCAAGCATGTAAAACCTGCAAGGGTCAGAAGGTGCTTTGCAAGGCGTTATGGGTTGTTTTTCTTTCCCGAAGAATACATGTCTTACCTCGGGTTCTAACATAAGCGTGCAGAGAGGCTCCAGGGCTTGTGGCGTCAGCTAACTTTTTGTTTTCCCACAATCTTTAGCAGATATGGTTCTGGATCTTGGAGCCTTGAGGTGTTGTGGGACATAATTAAGCTGGAACATAATTAAGCTGCGCCACTAGCGAAATAGGCATCTTTGCTATCCGTTGAGTAGGTTAAAGAAAACTAGGCCAAGCGCCGACGGCCATAGGAATCCACCGCGGTTGGAATAAAAGGGCAATGGCCCGTACGGGGATCGAACCCGCGACCTTGGCGTTATTAGCACCACGCTCTAACCAACTGAGCTAACCGGCCGAAACTTGCATAGGGAGAGCCGGCCAAAGCTGGCACAGGGCTATCAGGGCAACCAGGTCAATCTGTGGGCAACCGCTGAAGAATTGACGCCGGAGTAGCCTAAAGCTTTCCAGAGCCACCACAGCTGACCTCGTGGCGCAACGGTAGCGCGTCTGACTCCAGATCAGAAGGTTGCGTGTTCAAATCACGTCGGGGTCATGTTGGTTTTCATCGTCACCCACCCAAGCCAGGCTCCTCTGGCCCCTCCGCGTTGTCCCATCATTCCATTCCGGCTCCCACCCACGCAGGCTCCCGATCACCCTCAGAAGGCTGGGTGAACAGCCAAACCTAAAGAGCATGTGCCGTAGGCCTGGAAGAAGCTCCACTCCTGGGCTCATAGCATTGGGTGGAGGGTTGCAAAGCCTCAAATTAATAAGAATCAAGCATGTAAAACCTGCAAGGGTCAGAAGGTGCTTTGCAAGGCATTATGGGTTGTTTTTCTTTCCCGAAGAATACATGTCTTACCTCGGGTTCTAACATAAGCGTGCAGAGAGGCTCCAGGGCTTGTGGCGTCAGCTAACTTTTTGTTTTCCCACAATCTTTAGCAGATATGGTTCTGGATCTTGGAGCCTTGAGGTGTTGTGGGACATAATTAAGCTGGGACATAATTAAGCTGCGCCACTAGCGAAATAGGCATCTTTGCTATCCGTTGAGTAGGTTAAAGAAAACTAGGCCAAGCGCCGACGGCCATAGGAATCCACCGCGGTTGGAATAAAAGGGCAATGGCCCATACGGGGATCGAACCCGCGACCTTGGCGTTATTAGCACCACGCTCTAACCAACTGAGCTAACCGGCCGAAACTTGCATAGGGAGAGCCGGCCAAAGCTGGCACAGGGCTATCAGGGCAACCAGGTCAATCTGTGGGCAACCGCTGAAGAATTGACGCCGGAGTAGCCTAAAGCTTTCCAGAGCCACCACAGCTGACCTCGTGGCGCAACGGTAGCGCGTCTGACTCCAGATCAGAAGGTTGCGTGTTCAAATCACGTCGGGGTCATGTTGGTTTTCATCGTCACCCACCCAAGCCAGGCTCCTCTGGCCCCTCCGCGTTGTCCCATCATTCCATTCCGGCTCCCACCCACGCAGGCTCCCGATCACCCTCAGAAGGCTGGGTGAACAGCCAAACCTAAAGAGCATGTGCCGTAGGCCTGGAAGAAGCTCCACTCCTGGGCTCATAGCATTGGGTGGAGGGTTGCAAAGCCTCAAATTAATAAGAATCAAGCATGTAAAACCTGCAAGGGTCAGAAGGTGCTTTGCAAGGCGTTATGGGTTGTTTTTCTTTCCCGAAGAATACATGTCTTACCTCGGGTTCTAACATAAGCGTGCAGAGAGGCTCCAGGGCTTGTGGCGTCAGCTAACTTTTTGTTTTCCCACAATCTTTAGCAGATATGGTTCTGGATCTTGGAGCCTTGAGGTGTTGTGGGACATAATTAAGCTGGGACATAATTAAGCTGCGCCACTAGCGAAATAGGCATCTTTGCTATCCGTTGAGTAGGTTAAAGAAAACTAGGCCAAGCGCCGACGGCCATAGGAATCCACCGCGGTTGGAATAAAAGGGCAATGGCCCGTACGGGGATCGAACCCGCGACCTTGGCGTTATTAGCACCACGCTCTAACCAACTGAGCTAACCGGCCGAAACTTGCATAGGGAGAGCCGGCCAAAGCTGGCACAGGGCTATCAGGGCAACCAGGTCAATCTGTGGGCAACCGCTGAAGAATTGACGCCGGAGTAGCCTAAAGCTTTCCAGAGCCACCACAGCTGACCTCGTGGCGCAACGGTAGCGCGTCTGACTCCAGATCAGAAGGTTGCGTGTTCAAATCACGTCGGGGTCATGTTGGTTTTCATCGTCACCCACCCAAGCCAGGCTCCTCTGGCCCCTCCGCGTTGTCCCATCATTCCATTCCGGCTCCCACCCACGCAGGCTCCCGATCACCCTCAGAAGGCTGGGTGAACAGCCAAACCTAAAGAGCATGTGCCGTAGGCCTGGAAGAAGCTCCACTCCTGGGCTCATAGCATTGGGTGGAGGGTTGCAAAGCCTCAAATTAATAAGAATCAAGCATGTAAAACCTGCAAGGGTCAGAAGGTGCTTTGCAAGGCGTTATGGGTTGTTTTTCTTTCCCGAAGAATACATGTCTTACCTCGGGTTCTAACATAAGCGTGCAGAGAGGCTCCAGGGCTTGTGGCGTCAGCTAACTTTTTGTTTTCCCACAATCTTTAGCAGATATGGTTCTGGATCTTGGAGCCTTGAGGTGTTGTGGGACATAATTAAGCTGGGACATAATTAAGCTGCGCCACTAGCGAAATAGGCATCTTTGCTATCCGTTGAGTAGGTTAAAGAAAACTAGGCCAAGCGCCGACGGCCATAGGAATCCACCGCGGTTGGAATAAAAGGGCAATGGCCCGTACGGGGATCGAACCCACGACCTTGGCGTTATTAGCACCACGCTCTAACCAACTGAGCTAACCGGCCGAAACTTGCATAGGGAGAGCCGGCCAAAGCTGGCACAGGGCTATCAGGGCAACCAGGTCAATCTGTGGGCAACCGCTGAAGAATTGACGCCGGAGTAGCCTAAAGCTTTCCAGAGCCACCACAGCTGACCTCGTGGCGCAACGGTAGCGCGTCTGACTCCAGATCAGAAGGTTGCGTGTTCAAATCACGTCGGGGTCATGTTGGTTTTCATCGTCACCCACCCAAGCCAGGCTCCTCTGGCCCCTCCGCGTTGTCCCATCATTCCATTCCGGCTCCCACCCACGCAGGCTCCCGATCACCCTCAGAAGGCTGGGTGAACAGCCAAACCTAAAGAGCATGTGCCGTAGGCCTGGAAGAAGCTCCACTCCTGGGCTCATAGCATTGGGTGGAGGGTTGCAAAGCCTCAAATTAATAAGAATCAAGCATGTAAAACCTGCAAGGGTCAGAAGGTGCTTTGCAAGGCGTTATGGGTTGTTTTTCTTTCCCGAAGAATACATGTCTTACCTCGGGTTCTAACATAAGCGTGCAGAGAGGCTCCAGGGCTTGTGGCGTCAGCTAACTTTTTGTTTTCCCACAATCTTTAGCAGATATGGTTCTGGATCTTGGAGCCTTGAGGTGTTGTGGGACATAATTAAGCTGGGACATAATTAAGCTGCGCCACTAGCGAAATAGGCATCTTTGCTATCCGTTGAGTAGGTTAAAGAAAACTAGGCCAAGCGCCGACGGCCATAGGAATCCACCGCGGTTGGAATAAAAGGGCAATGGCCCGTACGGGGATCGAACCCGCGACCTTGGCGTTATTAGCACCACGCTCTAACCAACTGAGCTAACCGGCCGAAACTTGCATAGGGAGAGCCGGCCAAAGCTGGCACAGGGCTATCAGGGCAACCAGGTCAATCTGTGGGCAACCGCTGAAGAATTGACGCCGGAGTAGCCTAAAGCTTTCCAGAGCCACCACAGCTGACCTCGTGGCGCAACGGTAGCGCGTCTGACTCCAGATCAGAAGGTTGCGTGTTCAAATCACGTCGGGGTCATGTTGGTTTTCATCGTCACCCACCCAAGCCAGGCTCCTCTGGCCCCTCCGCGTTGTCCCATCATTCCATTCCGGCTCCCACCCACGCAGGCTCCCGATCACCCTCAGAAGGCTGGGTGAACAGCCAAACCTAAAGAGCATGTGCCGTAGGCCTGGAAGAAGCTCCACTCCTGGGCTCATAGCATTGGGTGGAGGGTTGCAAAGCCTCAAATTAATAAGAATCAAGCATGTAAAACCTGCAAGGGTCAGAAGGTGCTTTGCAAGGCGTTATGGGTTGTTTTTCTTTCCCGAAGAATACATGTCTTACCTCGGGTTCTAACATAAGCGTGCAGAGAGGCTCCAGGGCTTGTGGCGTCAGCTAACTTTTTGTTTTCCCACAATCTTTAGCAGATATGGTTCTGGATCTTGGAGCCTTGAGGTGTTGTGGGACATAATTAAGCTGGGACATAATTAAGCTGCGCCACTAGCGAAATAGGCATCTTTGCTATCCGTTGAGTAGGTTAAAGAAAACTAGGCCAAGCGCCGACGGCCATAGGAATCCACCGCGGTTGGAATAAAAGGGCAATGGCCCGTACGGGGATCGAACCCGCGACCTTGGCGTTATTAGCACCACGCTCTAACCAACTGAGCTAACCGGCCGAAACTTGCATAGGGAGAGCCGGCCAAAGCTGGCACAGGGCTATCAGGGCAACCAGGTCAATCTGTGGGCAACCGCTGAAGAATTGACGCCGGAGTAGCCTAAAGCTTTCCAGAGCCACCACAGCTGACCTCGTGGCGCAACGGTAGCGCGTCTGACTCCAGATCAGAAGGTTGCGTGTTCAAATCACGTCGGGGTCATGTTGGTTTTCATCGTCACCCACCCAAGCCAGGCTCCTCTGGCCCCTCCGCGTTGTCCCATCATTCCATTCCGGCTCCCACCCACGCAGGCTCCCGATCACCCTCAGAAGGCTGGGTGAACAGCCAAACCTAAAGAGCATGTGCCGTAGGCCTGGAAGAAGCTCCACTCCTGGGCTCATAGCATTGGGTGGAGGGTTGCAAAGCCTCAAATTAATAAGAATCAAGCATGTAAAACCTGCAAGGGTCAGAAGGTGCTTTGCAAGGCGTTATGGGTTGTTTTTCTTTCCCGAAGAATACATGTCTTACCTCGGGTTCTAACATAAGCGTGCAGAGAGGCTCCAGGGCTTGTGGCGTCAGCTAACTTTTTGTTTTCCCACAATCTTTAGCAGATATGGTTCTGGATCTTGGAGCCTTGAGGTGTTGTGGGACATAATTAAGCTGGGACATAATTAAGCTGCGCCACTAGCGAAATAGGCATCTTTGCTATCCGTTGAGTAGGTTAAAGAAAACTAGGCCAAGCGCCGACGGCCATAGGAATCCACCGCGGTTGGAATAAAAGGGCAATGGCCCGTACGGGGATCGAACCCGCGACCTTGTCGTTATTAGCACCACGCTCTAACCAACTGAGCTAACCGGCCGAAACTTGCATAGGGAGAGCCGGCCAAAGCTGGCACAGGGCTATCAGGGCAACCAGGTCAATCTGTGGGCAACCGCTGAAGAATTGACGCCGGAGTAGCCTAAAGCTTTCCAGAGCCACCACAGCTGACCTCGTGGCGCAACGGTAGCGCGTCTGACTCCAGATCAGAAGGTTGCGTGTTCAAATCACGTCGGGGTCATGTTGGTTTTCATCGTCACCCACCCAAGCCAGGCTCCTCTGGCCCCTCCGCGTTGTCCCATCATTCCATTCCGGCTCCCACCCACGCAGGCTCCCGATCACCCTCAGAAGGCTGGGTGAACAGCCAAACCTAAAGAGCATGTGCCGTAGGCCTGGAAGAAGCTCCACTCCTGGGCTCATAGCATTGGGTGGAGGGTTGCAAAGCCTCAAATTAATAAGAATCAAGCATGTAAAACCTGCAAGGGTCAGAAGGTGCTTTGCAAGGCGTTATGGGTTGTTTTTCTTTCCCGAAGAATACATGTCTTACCTCGGGTTCTAACATAAGCGTGCAGAGAGGCTCCAGGGCTTGTGGCGTCAGCTAACTTTTTGTTTTCCCACAATCTTTAGCAGATATGGTTCTGGATCTTGGAGCCTTGAGGTGTTGTGGGACATAATTAAGCTGGGACATAATTAAGCTGCGCCACTAGCGAAATAGGCATCTTTGCTATCCGTTGAGTAGGTTAAAGAAAACTAGGCCAAGCGCCGACGGCCATAGGAATCCACCGCGGTTGGAATAAAAGGGCAATGGCCCGTACGGGGATCGAACCCACGACCTTGGCGTTATTAGCACCACGCTCTAACCAACTGAGCTAACCGGCCGAAACTTGCATAGGGAGAGCCGGGCAAAGCTGGCACAGGGCTATCAGGGCAACCAGGTCAATCTGTGGGCAACCGCTGAAGAATTGACGCCGGAGTAGCCTAAAGCTTTCCAGAGCCACCACAGCTGACCTCGTGGCGCAACGGTAGCGCGTCTGACTCCAGATCAGAAGGTTGCGTGTTCAAATCACGTCGGGGTCATGTTGGTTTTCATCGTCACCCACCCAAGCCAGGCTCCTCTGGCCCCTCCGCGTTGTCCCATCATTCCATTCCGGCTCCCACCCACGCAGGCTCCCGATCACCCTCAGAAGGCTGGGTGAACAGCCAAACCTAAAGAGCATGTGCCGTAGGCCTGGAAGAAGCTCCACTCCTGGGCTCATAGCATTGGGTGGAGGGTTGCAAAGCCTCAAATTAATAAGAATCAAGCATGTAAAACCTGCAAGGGTCAGAAGGTGCTTTGCAAGGCGTTATGGGTTGTTTTTCTTTCCCGAAGAATACATGTCTTACCTCGGGTTCTAACATAAGCGTGCAGAGAGGCTCCAGGGCTTGTGGCGTCAGCTAACTTTTTGTTTTCCCACAATCTTTAGCAGATATGGTTCTGGATCTTGGAGCCTTGAGGTGTTGTGGGACATAATTAAGCTGGGACATAATTAAGCTGCGCCACTAGCGAAATAGGCATCTTTGCTATCCGTTGAGTAGGTTAAAGAAAACTAGGCCAAGCGCCGACGGCCATAGGAATCCACCGCGGTTGGAATAAAAGGGCAATGGCCCGTACGGGGATCGAACCCGCGACCTTGGCGTTATTAGCACCACGCTCTAACCAACTGAGCTAACCGGCCGAAACTTGCATAGGGAGAGCCGGCCAAAGCTGGCACAGGGCTATCAGGGCAACCAGGTCAATCTGTGGGCAACCGCTGAAGAATTGACGCCGGAGTAGCCTAAAGCTTTCCAGAGCCGCCACAGCTGACCTTGTGGCGCAACGGTAGCGCGTCTGACTCCAGATCAGAAGGTTGCGTGTTCAAATCACGTCGGGGTCATGTTGGTTTTCATCGTCACCCACCCAAGCCAGGCTCCTCTGGCCCCTCCGCGTTGTCCCATCATTCCATTCCGGCTCCCACCCACGCAGGCTCCCGATCACCCTCAGAAGGCTGGGTGAACAGCCAAACCTAAAGAGCATGTGCCGTAGGCCTGGAAGAAGCTCCACTCCTGGGCTCATAGCATTGGGTGGAGGGTTGCAAAGCCTCAAATTAATAAGAATCAAGCATGTAAAACCTGCAAGGGTCAGAAGGTGCTTTGCAAGGCGTTATGGGTTGTTTTTCTTTCCCGAAGAATACATGTCTTACCTCGGGTTCTAACATAAGCGTGCAGAGAGGCTCCAGGGCTTGTGGCGTCAGCTAACTTTTTGTTTTCCCACAATCTTTAGCAGATATGGTTCTGGATCTTGGAGCCTTGAGGTGTTGTGGGACATAATTAAGCTGGGACATAATTAAGCTGCGCCACTAGCGAAATAGGCATCTTTGCTATCCGTTGAGTAGGTTAAAGAAAACTAGGCCAAGCGCCGACGGCCATAGGAATCCACCGCGGTTGGAATAAAAGGGCAATGGCCGGAACGGGGATCGAACCCGCGACCTTGGCGTTATTAGCACCACGCTCTAACCAACTGAGCTAACCGGCCGAAACTTGCATAGGGAGAACCGGCCAAAGCTGGCACAGGGCTATCAGGGCAACCAGGTCAATCTGTGGGCAACCGCTGAAGAATTGACGCCGGAGTAGCCTAAAGCTTTCCAGAGCCACCACAGCTGACCTCGTGGCGCAACGGTAGCGCGTCTGACTCCAGATCAGAAGGTTGCGTGTTCAAATCACGTCGGGGTCATGTTGGTTTTCATCGTCACCCACCCAAGCCAGGCTCCTCTGGCCCCTCCGCGTTGTCCCATCATTCCATTCCGGCTCCCACCCACGCAGGCTCCCGATCACCCTCAGAAGGCTGGGTGAACAGCCAAACCTAAAGAGCATGTGCCGTAGGCCTGGAAGAAGCTCCACTCCTGGGCTCATAGCATTGGGTGGAGGGTTGCAAAGCCTCAAATTAATAAGAATCAAGCATGTAAAACCTGCAAGGGTCAGAAGGTGCTTTGCAAGGCGTTATGGGTTGTTTTTCTTTCCCGAAGAATACATGTCTTACCTCGGGTTCTAACATAAGCGTGCAGAGAGGCTCCAGGGCTTGTGGCGTCAGCTAACTTTTTGTTTTCCCACAATCTTTAGCAGATATGGTTCTGGATCTTGGAGCCTTGAGGTGTTGTGGGACATAATTAAGCTGGGACATAATTAAGCTGCGCCACTAGCGAAATAGGCATCTTTGCTATCCGTTGAGTAGGTTAAAGAAAACTAGGCCAAGCGCCGACGGCCATAGGAATCCACCGCGGTTGGAATAAAAGGGCAATGGCCCGTACGGGGATCGAACCCGCGACCTTGGCGTTATTAGCACCACGCTCTAACCAACTGAGCTAACCGGCCGAAACTTGCACAGGGAGAGCCGGCCAAAGCTGGCACAGGGCTATCAGGGCAACCAGGTCAATCTGTGGGCAACCGCTGAAGAATTGACGCCGGAGTAGCCTAAAGCTTTCCAGAGCCACCACAGCTGACCTCGTGGCGCAACGGTAGCGCGTCTGACTCCAGATCAGAAGGTTGCGTGTTCAAATCACGTCGGGGTCATGTTGGTTTTCATCGTCACCCACCCAAGCCAGGCTCCTCTGGCCCCTCCGCGTTGTCCCATCATTCCATTCCGGCTCCCACCCACGCAGGCTCCCGATCACCCTCAGAAGGCTGGGTGAACAGCCAAACCTAAAGAGCATGTGCCGTAGGCCTGGAAGAAGCTCCACTCCTGGGCTCATAGCATTGGGTGGAGGGTTGCAAAGCCTCAAATTAATAAGAATCAAGCATGTAAAACCTGCAAGGGTCAGAAGGTGCTTTGCAAGGCGTTATGGGTTGTTTTTCTTTCCCGAAGAATACATGTCTTACCTCGGGTTCTAACATAAGCGTGCAGAGAGGCTCCAGGGCTTGTGGCGTCAGCTAACTTTTTGTTTTCCCACAATCTTTAGCAGATATGGTTCTGGATCTTGGAGCCTTGAGGTGTTGTGGGACATAATTAAGCTGGGACATAATTAAGCTGCGCCACTAGCGAAATAGGCATCTTTGCTATCCGTTGAGTAGGTTAAAGAAAACTAGGCCAAGCGCCGACGGCCATAGGAATCCACCGCGGTTGGAATAAAAGGGCAATGGCCCGTACGGGGATCGAACCCGCGACCTTGGCGTTATTAGCACCACGCTCTAACCAACTGAGCTAACCGGCCGAAACTTGCATAGGGAGAGCCGGCCAAAGCTGGCACAGGGCTATCAGGGCAACCAGGTCAATCTGTGGGCAACCGCTGAAGAATTGACGCCGGAGTAGCCTAAAGCTTTCCAGAGCCACCACAGCTGACCTCGTGGCGCAACGGTAGCGCGTCTGACTCCAGATCAGAAGGTTGCGTGTTCAAATCACGTCGGGGTCATGTTGGTTTTCATCGTCACCCACCCAAGCCAGGCTCCTCTGGCCCCTCCGCGTTGTCCCATCATTCCATTCCGGCTCCCACCCACGCAGGCTCCCGATCACCCTCAGAAGGCTGGGTGAACAGCCAAACCTAAAGAGCATGTGCCGTAGGCCTGGAAGAAGCTCCACTCCTGGGCTCATAGCATTGGGTGGAGGGTTGCAAAGCCTCAAATTAATAAGAATCAAGCATGTAAAACCTGCAAGGGTCAGAAGGTGCTTTGCAAGGCGTTATGGGTTGTTTTTCTTTCCCGAAGAATACATGTCTTACCTCGGGTTCTAACATAAGCGTGCAGAGAGGCTCCAGGGCTTGTGGCGTCAGCTAACTTTTTGTTTTCCCACAATCTTTAGCAGATATGGTTCTGGATCTTGGAGCCTTGAGGTGTTGTGGGACATAATTAAGCTGGGACATAATTAAGCTGCGCCACTAGCGAAATAGGCATCTTTGCTATCCGTTGAGTAGGTTAAAGAAAACTAGGCCAAGCGCCGACGGCCATAGGAATCCACCGCGGTTGGAATAAAAGGGCAATGGCCCGTACGGGGATCGAACCCGCGACCTTGGCGTTATTAGCACCACGCTCTAACCAACTGAGCTAACCGGCCGAAACTTGCATAGGGAGAGCCGGCCAAAGCTGGCACAGGGCTATCAGGGCAACCAGGTCAATCTGTGGGCAACCGCTGAAGAATTGACGCCGGAGTAGCCTAAAGCTTTCCAGAGCCACCACAGCTGACCTCGTGGCGCAACGGTAGCGCGTCTGACTCCAGATCAGAAGGTTGCGTGTTCAAATCACGTCGGGGTCATGTTGGTTTTCATCGTCACCCACCCAAGCCAGGCTCCTCTGGCCCCTCCGCGTTGTCCCATCATTCCATTCCGGCTCCCACCCACGCAGGCTCCCGATCACCCTCAGAAGGCTGGGTGAACAGCCAAACCTAAAGAGCATGTGCCGTAGGCCTGGAAGAAGCTCCACTCCTGGGCTCATAGCATTGGGTGGAGGGTTGCAAAGCCTCAAATTAATAAGAATCAAGCATGTAAAACCTGCAAGGGTCAGAAGGTGCTTTGCAAGGCGTTATGGGTTGTTTTTCTTTCCCGAAGAATACATGTCTTACCTCGGGTTCTAACATAAGCGTGCAGAGAGGCTCCAGGGCTTGTGACGTCAGCTAACTTTTTGTTTTCCCACAATCTTTAGCAGATATGGTTCTGGATCTTGGAGCCTTGAGGTGTTGTGGGACATAATTAAGCTGGGACATAATTAAGCTGCGCCACTAGCGAAATAGGCATCTTTGCTATCCGTTGAGTAGGTTAAAGAAAACTAGGCCAAGCGCCGACGGCCATAGGAATCCACCGCGGTTGGAATAAAAGGGCAATGGCCCGTACGGGGATCGAACCCGCGACCTTGGCGTTATTAGCACCACGCTCTAACCAACTGAGCTAACCGGCCGAAACTTGCATAGGGAGAGCCGGCCAAAGCTGGCACAGGGCTATCAGGGCAACCAGGTCAATCTGTGGGCAACCGCTGAAGAATTGACGCCGGAGTAGCCTAAAGCTTTCCAGAGCCACCACAGCTGACCTCGTGGCGCAACGGTAGCGCGTCTGACTCCAGATCAGAAGGTTGCGTGTTCAAATCACGTCGGGGTCATGTTGGTTTTCATCGTCACCCACCCAAGCCAGGCTCCTCTGGCCCCTCCGCGTTGTCCCATCATTCCATTCCGGCTCCCACCCACGCAGGCTCCCGATCACCCTCAGAAGGCTGGGTGAACAGCCAAACCTAAAGAGCATGTGCCGTAGGCCTGGAAGAAGCTCCACTCCTGGGCTCATAGCATTGGGTGGAGGGTTGCAAAGCCTCAAATTAATAAGAATCAAGCATGTAAAACCTGCAAGGGTCAGAAGGTGCTTTGCAAGGCGTTATGGGTTGTTTTTCTTTCCCGAAGAATACATGTCTTACCTCGGGTTCTAACATAAGCGTGCAGAGAGGCTCCAGGGCTTGTGACGTCAGCTAACTTTTTGTTTTCCCACAATCTTTAGCAGATATGGTTCTGGATCTTGGAGCCTTGAGGTGTTGTGGGACATAATTAAGCTGGGACATAATTAAGCTGCGCCACTAGCGAAATAGGCATCTTTGCTATCCGTTGAGTAGGTTAAAGAAAACTAGGCCAAGCGCCGACGGCCATAGGAATCCACCGCGGTTGGAATAAAAGGGCAATGGCCCGTACGGGGATCGAACCCGCGACCTTGGCGTTATTAGCACCACGCTCTAACCAACTGAGCTAACCGGCCGAAACTTGCATAGGGAGAGCCGGCCAAAGCTGGCACAGGGCTATCAGGGCAACCAGGTCAATCTGTGGGCAACCGCTGAAGAATTGACGCCGGAGTAGCCTAAAGCTTTCCAGAGCCACCACAGCTGACCTCGTGGCGCAACGGTAGCGCGTCTGACTCCAGATCAGAAGGTTGCGTGTTCAAATCACGTCGGGGTCATGTTGGTTTTCATCGTCACCCACCCAAGCCAGGCTCCTCTGGCCCCTCCCACCCACGCAGGCTCCCGATCACCCTCAGAAGGCTGGGTGAACAGCCAAACCTAAAGAGCATGTGCCGTAGGCCTGGAAGAAGCTCCACTCCTGGGCTCATAGCATTGGGTGGAGGGTTGCAAAGCCTCAAATTAATAAGAATCAAGCATGTAAAACCTGCAAGGGTCAGAAGGTGCTTTGCAAGGCGTTATGGGTTGTTTTTCTTTCCCGAAGAATACATGTCTTACCTCGGGTTCTAACATAAGCGTGCAGAGAGGCTCCAGGGCTTGTGGCGTCAGCTAACTTTTTGTTTTCCCACAATCTTTAGCAGATATGGTTCTGGATCTTGGAGCCTTGAGGTGTTGTGGGACATAATTAAGCTGGGACATAATTAAGCTGCGCCACTAGCGAAATAGGCATCTTTGCTATCCGTTGAGTAGGTTAAAGAAAACTAGGCCAAGCGCCGACGGCCATAGGAATCCACCGCGGTTGGAATAAAAGGGCAATGGCCCGTACGGGGATCGAACCCGCGACCTTGGCGTTATTAGCACCACGCTCTAACCAACTGAGCTAACCGGCCGAAACTTGCACAGGGAGAGCCGGCCAAAGCTGGCACAGGGCTATCAGGGCAACCAGGTCAATCTGTGGGCAACCGCTGAAGAATTGACGCCGGAGTAGCCTAAAGCTTTCCAGAGCCACCACAGCTGACCTCGTGGCGCAACGGTAGCGCGTCTGACTCCAGATCAGAAGGTTGCGTGTTCAAATCACGTCGGGGTCATGTTGGTTTTCATCGTCACCCACCCAAGCCAGGCTCCTCTGGCCCCTCCGCGTTGTCCCATCATTCCATTCCGGCTCCCACCCACGCAGGCTCCCGATCACCCTCAGAAGGCTGGGTGAACAGCCAAACCTAAAGAGCATGTGCCGTAGGCCTGGAAGAAGCTCCACTCCTGGGCTCATAGCATTGGGTGGAGGGTTGCAAAGCCTCAAATTAATAAGAATCAAGCATGTAAAACCTGCAAGGGTCAGAAGGTGCTTTGCAAGGCGTTATGGGTTGTTTTTCTTTCCCGAAGAATACATGTCTTACCTCGGGTTCTAACATAAGCGTGCAGAGAGGCTCCAGGGCTTGTGGCGTCAGCTAACTTTTTGTTTTCCCACAATCTTTAGCAGATATGGTTCTGGATCTTGGAGCCTTGAGGTGTTGTGGGACATAATTAAGCTGGGACATAATTAAGCTGCGCCACTAGCGAAATAGGCATCTTTGCTATCCGTTGAGTAGGTTAAAGAAAACTAGGCCAAGCGCCGACGGCCATAGGAATCCACCGCGGTTGGAATAAAAGGGCAATGGCCCGTACGGGGATCGAACCCGCGACCTTGGCGTTATTAGCACCACGCTCTAACCAACTGAGCTAACCGGCCGAAACTTGCACAGGGAGAGCTGGCCAAAGCTGGCACAGGGCTATCAGGGCAACCAGGTCAATCTGTGGGCAACCGCTGAAGAATTGACGCCGGAGTAGCCTAAAGCTTTCCAGAGCCACCACAGCTGACCTCGTGGCGCAACGGTAGCGCGTCTGACTCCAGATCAGAAGGTTGCGTGTTCAAATCACGTCGGGGTCATGTTGGTTTTCATCGTCACCCACCCAAGCCAGGCTCCTCTGGCCCCTCCGCGTTGTCCCATCATTCCATTCCGG